>JAHWFP010025598.1:6627-41160 GCA_023313725.1 Lithobius niger
AAACCATAAAACACAAAGCAACTAAGCCTACCTGACAGGCTTCGTTAACTCAAATTTTGCGAGTCTGGATTTAAAACATGCTAATGACGATTTTCATCAGTCCAATAGCTGACGTGAAAGAAACAATTTCTTCTTTTTTTTTTTTTTTTTTTAATTATAACTATATCTGCAATTTAATTGCTCCAGTTCAATTAGTAACAATAAAAAACGATTACTGTGTACGAGCTTAGCCTCCAGACGATTTGTGTACTGGTGGTAGTGCACAGGGTCCTACTTGACACTTGACAGTACACTGTACACTACTGGCAGTATACACAAGTCGTCTGGAGGCCGAGATCGTACACAGTGCTCGGGTCAGGCCTGGAAATTATTTTATGCAAACACACTTAGATGTTGTGCACTGGCAGACAGATGTCTATCAGTGCACAACATCTAAGTGTGTTTGCACAAATCGTTAATAATTTCTAAAGAAAGCCCCAAAATCAATAAATCTGCGAACAGTCAAATTCTCTCAAAGGAGTACTGTTTAAAAATTATAATAGGCCGATTTTTAGCTTTATTAAGTGCACGAGGAAAACGAATAGTTGCCCCCCCCCCCCCCCTTCCCCATTAATTAGCTTTCTAGTGGTAGGCAAAAATGTTTTTATAAAAAAAATAATAATAATATAAAATTCTTCCAAGAATCGGTACAGATGCGTTCATTTGAAAATCCACTTTTCCCGGAATATTCCAAGGATTCGCTATCAAAATTCAACGTCTTTCTGCAGTCATGATCAATCAATCTGAAGGAACTTTAAAAATATAAGTCGTAAGGAAAAAAAAAAACATCAAAACGTTTTAAACGAAGAAACACGACGGATCAAACAGCTTAGAATGACTAGTTTACAGGAATTAGACGAACAAATTCACGTGCCATAATAAGACCGAGAATTTAACCACGGTCTTTGGATTGGGTCTCCAATACGTCATAGTCGCTACAATTATGGTACTGCCGCGTTAGCAAAGTGGTGGCCCAATCCCAATTCGCAGTGGTGGAGGCCCAATTCAAAAACCCGGGTTCAATTCCAGGATTCATGATGGTAAGTGAATTTTTACGTCATAACTGCTGCTTACTTGTCAAATATTTACAGCTAATTTCCATTTCTTTCTCTTTCAATTTATTTTAGTTTTTCAAGTTTTAATTTGTTTATCAATTCAATTGATTTATCACTTAATGAATTTGTTACTTAACACGCCGCTTTTGTCCCGACTTTTCAAAATGGAAATGGCCCGAAAAAACGCGTCTCGTCCGAGCGAGCGTTCCCACGAAATGCACGGAAAAAGACTGCAGCAGTCTTCTAAGAGCGGAGCTATTTTTCCAGCTTTTCCAGTACTGGAATTCTATTTTTATTTTCCAGGACTTTTTCTTGGTTTTCCAAGATCCGCATCCCCTTCACATTACTAGACTTTAGCACTGCACCATCACGCACAAAAAAAAAATTAAATTAGGTCGTCTCAACCCAACCCAACGCAAACGGTATTAGGGGTCCAGGCACTGCCAAGCGGTTAGTGTGGTCAGCTATCAGTCAAGTGGACGCCGGATCGAATCCCACGACCGACCAAGGTGTGTGAGGGACAGGACAAAATGTTAAGTCATTTGCTGCGAGAAAGATGCAAACATCGTCCCGTTTTCCAAAGCTATATGCTTGCAGAAGTGATGCAAATAAATTGTGGTTTGCTCCAGGGACGTGCACAGGTCCCCGAGAGGGCAGGGGCAAATTTACTTTTTTCTGGGATTTTTTTTTCTGGTGTTTTAACCTGTTTTTACCCTTCTTTTGTGGAATTTTAACCATTTCTGCACCTCTTTCGTAGCCATTAGTGTCTTTTTTTTGCGTTTTTTAGGCACTTTTACACCACCGCACAATCGAAAAAGGCACTTTTTTCAGAAAAAAAGGGGCACTTTGCCATGAGGGCAGGGGCTACGGGCCCCCCCCCCCCCCCCTTGTGTGCACGTCCCAGTGCAAGTCAGAAATTGGGTTTTAAATTAATTAACGGCTTTGCCGTTCAGAAAAAAGCATTAGAGCTTGCATCCCAATGAAACTTACAGCTGTGAAAGTACATAAAAAACGACGGATTGACGTTCACTCGAACGAAATGAATTTTAACTCCAATTCCAGGGCACAAGCATTGGTTTTAATCGCTGGTAATGTCAGGAAGTGAATGCAATTTTGCGTTTGATATGTGTGTTTGAGTGCTTGTGTGCGAGTGTGGTTTTATATTTTAAATCTGTTTGTGTGAATGGCTACACGCGCATGTTCTGTGTGCATTTAGAATTTGTGAAACATGTATTCTTTCTGGGTTTTTTTTTTTAGTGTTTATCGGTTTCTGTTTTAGTTTTATTTCGTGTGAGCAGGAGCCTATAGATATAAAGTTTTCTATAGGCTCCTGGTGTGAGTGATGACGTTTTCACATTATGTGTATTTAATTTTTCAATTCTGTCGGCATGTTGATGTTTAAGGTGTCTCTTTTGTACATGTTGTGGGTTCCATTATTATTTCTGGTGCGTGTATATGTTTGTATTTTGTGTGTATTTCTAATGTGCGATATATCCAATCATTTTGTTTGTTCGCTTAGTGATGCAAATTTATGTGTTTGCTTGGAGGATGGTAGGCTATGTCACAGTTCGTTTCCTGGAATTGGAGTTCAAATCTCAGTTAGTTTCGTTCGAGTGAACTATAATCTCCCTTTTATTTGTGTACTTTCACCTTACACAGCTACGAGTTCTGTAACACTCCTAGGTATACACAGCCTTAATTTTGCATATCACTCTTCATCCTTAATGACATAGATCAGCTTGAAGTGTATTTATTCATGGTTTAACCGTTTTGTTCTCCAGGCCATGCCAGGTAAGAGGAAAAGGAAACCTACAATTACTTAATTTAATTTATTCTTGGTGTTGTGTGCGATCGATCGTTTAAGGTAATTCTTTCTTATTCGTGTGTCCTAACCCACCCGGAGTTGGGGAACGAAGCGCAGCTCGCGGAATGCACTTCGCTGGATAGCTGCCGCCAGCTGCACAGCACGTATGCCATATGCAGGGATGTACGGTGGTCCTGTAGGCTGACTTTATTCGTATTTTATATATCCACACATAGTATAACTGTGAACTTCATACATATATCTCTGAACGTCAAAACTTCATACTTCACACATACAACTACGAATTAAGAAGTTCATAGATAAATGTGTGAAGTATGAAGTTGGTAAATATAAATATGAAGTTAAGAGATGTATGTGTGAAGTTCACAGTTGTATATGTGAAGTATAAAATACGAATGAAGTGAGCCTCCAGGGCCACCGTAGAAAGGCCCTCCTCCTCTATTGGACTAATGTTGCATTCATTCATTTTTTTTCCAATCAAGAAGAAATACGCAAGCTGACTCAACAAATCAGAATGCATCTAAGAAGAAGCGAAACTCTATAGTGTTTTTATTTTTCTCACTACGTAAAATCTGCATTACTCGTTATTTTCTACATTATGTTATATAGCGAGCGCTTATTAGCGATGTCGTGCACTCGGGTAACTTGTGAAAGAGCTTTTCGAAAGCTTAAATTAATTACAACTAGGCTATGTGACTTGCAGGGCAGTATAGATAAGAAGTATTTAGGCAGATGGCAAGTGAATATTAAAACTGAAAGATGAAGATGCTACACATATAATTGAGTTCAAGAGGTCACAATTACAGGGTGGCCCACAAAAAACTGACAACTAAATTTTCTAAGAATTCTTTTTTGTTAGCACCTTCCAGAAACGTAAAGGGTTAGATGTCTAATAGAACGGGTAGTTTTGAAAGTCCCTTTACGGTTCTGGAGGGTGCTAACAAACAATTTTGGGTCGTCACTTTTTTGTGGACCACCCTGTTACTTGGCCGAACGAGATAAACATATTTTAATTGATTTTCCATATTCTCCTTTCCATCTTATACAGTTCGTGAACGTGAATATGAAAATATAGCTATAACACCGAAGGAAGCGCATGAATCCAACGCCAATCTTAATGAGTGCATCTCGCTATCTCTGCTACAACGAGTGAGATTTGCTGTAGAAGTGATGCAAAAAGAGACCGCGTTGTTTCAAATTGAAAGTAGGCCTAATTGGTTTTTTTTTTTATTGTCTGTAATAATTTCTGCTTTCTTCACACTAAAATAACTTCCACTATGGTAGTACATTATGGTGCCTTCTACTGGGAGCATGACAAACTTTCGAGTACATTATGGCAAACAGCTTTGAGTCGTTCATGTAGTCCTCGGGGCCCCTTGACTTATAGATCAGGCTCCCTTACCGCCAGACAGCGTCTACTGAAAAATCAGCTAAAACCGGAATATCTTTGAAATTATATGAGGTAGTCATTCGTTTTTTGAACTAGTGCATTTCACACACCAACACTCTGGTCTGGAAATTTAAACCAAACCAGAAAAAAAATTGTGACCGTAATTGTGCCCCATACTGATGAACATATTCTTAATTACACAATTCAATTACCTTGAGGCTTGCTGCACTCCCAGTCAAAGCCAAGGTAACAAAAGGCGAGCAGGACAATTATGCTAGGCAATTCCAATAAAAAAGATTTTTTCTACAAGATTTTTTTTACATACCACAATTGAGGTGAGCATATGGCATCACAGGTCCTTTTTTATTACTGTAGGAACGATTGTAAAATTGAATAAATCATGTTTAAAGTGGTTCAGGTTGGCAATTATATTTTGATTTGATTTGTACTTTATTTTGTCCAAAATCCATTCCGCCCCATCACACTTTGCTCTGAGTGGGACCCTTGTAATCATTTCCAGGTAGGCCCAGACCAACCCGATCTGCCCCTGTAGACCTACAACAATACAGCTACAAGTTCTGGTGAACAAGCAACAACGCAAACCACATCACAGCTGTGTCGAATTCCGCCCCTTATCAGCCCCGCCCTCCCACCCTCAATCCAAAGAATTCAGCCGTGTCTGGGAACCCCAGAACGTGCAAGGGAAATTCCAAGTTAAGAGAGACGCAGTGCAACAAATTTCATCGACTTGCCTGGTGACTTGAAGTGAGACGGTCAAGTCGGCATTACAAAAATGTACCAACCAGTGGGTGCCCGTATGGAACCTGTCAAACGGAATCCGTCAAAACATACGGAAACAGCATTAAAATTGCTGTACAGTGAACCAAAACTTTCTTTTGTTATCGCTGCATGGGCAGCGCTAGACTCTGGCTCGGGCCCAGGCCGTTTCCGGAATGAAAAAAAAATGATTACAGAGTCGTTCGTTAAAAAGGTTTTAAACTCTTTTCAGTCGTCCGCTGCGTGCATAGCATTGACCGCAACACACGCAATGCTTGGAGGGAAGAGATACAACACTTGGAAAAAAGATGGAACGGGACGCTGAACTGAAGACCGAGCATTGCTGCATTGCTTCCAAATACTTGTGGTATGCTGTCCTATATTGCACAAGCTTGTTGCTGCCAATGGCCGAGTGGTTCTCACTGAAGACTGAGACAAGATGCTAAAGTCAAGAGTCGTTAGGTTGTTCAAGTCCCGAGATTCTGACTAAACAATATCGCCACCTTGACGTATACAAACCATGACACAAACCATCTAAGCAATGAATGCTTCCAAATTTATTACAGTAGTCTGATATATGTAAGCTACGTCTCACTTGACTCTCGACATGACGATTTCGTCACAATTCTAAATTGCCGGACACAGGACTATTTTGGTCGATATGGTCACGACCTTGTACCATCAACGTATAAAAAAAAGTTGTTAACCCAGCGTCATTTTCACCATCCGCGCATGCCTGAAAAGCTTAACTCAAATTTCCCCCCTAACTTAACCAACACCACCGCTAATTGCTTTTTTTAAACACACCTGGTTGGAGTTAGTGTGCTCTTCTTCGTATTTCTTACTTGAAGCTAGCACTACACAAAAAAAGAACGTGTTGGGTTTTGGGGGGTTAGCTCTACACCGTCCAGCACATGCAGGTACTGCCGAAATCGACACGTTCTTAATCACGCGGTGAGAAGGCGGTTGGTTCAGAGGAAACCAAGTGGGATGTGTGTTGCCGTCCTGGTAACTCCATTAGCTGTTTACCGAACTTTCTGTATGTACGCTACTCTGGAAAGGAAGGCATGTGCCGCCACCCACGAGAGCATAGGTTCTAATGCACGTGCAGGCTTTCGGTCACATCAATGTTTGTGACAACAAATGCTACTCAACTGTAAGCAATCTCAAGCAGAGCCACATTGCCACGTTTAGTTACCCAACCTACTCCGAACACACAATTTAGAGCATAATTCCATCACCATTCCACATGCAACACTTGCAAAATAAAAACGTTTTATTTAGATGACAAATAACAGTAGCTTTAATACCATTAGTACATAATAACAATGACAAAGTACAACAGCGTAACTTTCTACCAAGCACAAGGCAGTACCACAAATACTATACGTGGATCCCCAGCAATGTTATTAAACTATAAGTTTTCGTTGTGTCGAAATAATTACAATAACAATTTGACGTAAACCTTCAACGATGGAAACTCGAGGTTTTAAATGTACTGTTGCAAAGTTATCATTAGATTTCTGTCAATGAACCAATTTTGAAAAAATAAATAAATCGGAAAAAAATTATTTCCACCCCCACTAAAACGAGTTAAAAGAGAAAAATGTATAACTGTATAACAAAGAACAACTTATGATGCTAAAATAACCCTGTCATATAGTTATTTAAGACTTTTAGTCTCCAAAATTAAACAGAATAATCTAAGATACCTTGCTTGTGAAGTATACTACACATCTAAGTAATGATGCCTTCTTAATCCCTCGTCAATAAATGACCCAGTATTAGGATACACTCGGTACCCAAATGCAAACAAACCTTCAATCATGTTTTTACTATATCCATTCACAACAATGTACCAACAATGCAGGTACACAGCCAAACCCAAAGCAAACATAGGAAGCAGTTCAACCAGCATACTGTTCCTTAGTCCTGCAACTAGCAAAGTTATCAACTCCCCTACAAAACCATCAATTCAATAACACGCGTGCGACATTTTGGAGGGCTGCTGGAAAGAAAAATGATGGTCAATCGCATCAAGTCTTGGCGACTTACGTCAGCAACGCGTCAGCTAATGGATGCCTCGAGCACTTCACGACGAGTTCAGCAGATCCACGAGTCACGTCAGAAGTGTGACATCACTTCCTTTTAACAGACATTTGGAACAATGTGTTGAGTTTGCAGAGTTCCGATTGATATAAACTGTTCGCAGTCATCTTTGGGTTGAGCTGAAATACCACCAATGGCTAGATGTCTCTAGCCCATTACTTTGTCAAACAAACTTGGAAAAAAGACCCTCCTTTGCTACTATGTACTGCAGTTATAGCCTACTAGACAAAAGCAAACAAAAATAGGAAAAGGAGTCCACATTTAATTTTTTTTCCCTAAAGAACAATACCAGGAGGTATGGAACACCAAATCTGACAAAACGCAGACAAGGGTGCCCCCACACAAATTTTGATTTTACCTCACATTTTGGATTGGTGATCCAGCTTCAACTTTTCAACTGCAGATTTTTAAAGTTGCTATCAAGAAAACAAAATTAATCCCTTTTAAAAACTACAACCAGTTAAAAATAAAAACTAAGCCAAATTGAATGCCACAAAAATATTTAAATGGCATTACTTTTTCTTACTTCAAGACGTTGAACAATTAATTATTATGCCAAAACGATGTTAACTGAATTGTTCTTAATATAAACAGAGTATCCTGGTACGTTCCTTAAGATTTTTTTTTATTCCAGATACTTTGCTCCTTGCCACAAATTAAGATTCCAGAAGGGGGAAGAATTGTCGTTGTCCAAACTTACCCGGCAAAGTCAAACTGTCTGCCCTGTGCAAGTCTAACCTTAATCAGACAATACCCTATGCAACCTTGGTTCATAATAATAAATGACTTTGTTGCAAACGTTTGTACTTAACAGGTAAATTTTTATCACTTCCATGAAAATTATTTTTACAAAAAGAGAATAGTCAAATTTGCAGGCCTTTTAAGCTGTTATGCGTCATCTCGGGACAAATTTTGCTACGGAATCCCCAACATCTTAATTAATCCAAGAAAAATCGTGCCGATACATGCTGAATGCCGTGACACCGACACCTGGTAACATTCGGAGTTTCAAGCAACAAGCATGATACCAGAATTAGACGTTCGACCCACTTCACCAAAATGAATTGTAGACATCCCTAATAAATGCAGAAAAACATGTTCACATTTCTTTTTTACACTTCCTTTCGCACAGACAACTCCGCTATCATTTAAAAATTATGCAGTCAATTCAGGCAATTGCTCTGAACACAATTTTGCAAGAAAATCGGACAACTAACAATTCTTCCCAATCAGACAACAAATCTTCCCAATGAAATGTAGAAACCTATAAGGTCTAACGTTACATTTATAAAAGGGCAAGTCGAGCAAGCTGGAAAGAAAAATGGAGGACTCGCTTCCTTCAGGTACTTAAAACTTGGCGTTAATTTTTAGGGACTCATTTTTAAGGCAAGGCAACACTTCTCGGAGCCCATCCTTAAGTGGAATGCATAATACAGTACAGAAGGTGGACTACAATGGGAGGATGAAAAGAAAAAAAAAAGAAAAGACGGCTAAATGAAACATGACACAACCGCAAAAACCGTGTAACAACTGGAATTAACAACTTGCGTTTAGCAAGCGTGAACTAGCCTAATCTAACACATCACAACTTTTAAAAGCTTAAGTGATGCTATTTATATACAGCAGTAGCTGAGATAGCACATCCCAAAAAGTCGACCAGTGAAGTACAAAAAACAAATGTACGTAGTCACAAGCATTCTGTTACAAGTTTTCACATCTAACAGAATTGCAATTACCATTACAAACTAAAAAAAAATCTGATGTTCAGAGCTTGTTGACTTATCTAAGGACTGACTTAATATCCGAAGCAACCGGTAAAAAAAACCTGTGATGATGACAAGCAGATCAACTAGACTATCTTTTAATTTAGAAGACGGAATTTAATTATTTCCGTTATAACAAAGCGAACAGCATATAAGTTGTGCCACGTTACAATATCAAAACTGAGAAATCAAAATACTTCCAATAAACATTATCGTATACTTTGTGCATTGCAAATGTTTGGCACTGCTGTGCCGATAAAGCCTATTCAACACATCACAATTTCATCTAGTGATCAGTTTCGCAATACATTTCAGGGCTCGAAATAAACGGCACCGCATCGCAATTTGCACTACAATTTTAGACACTAGTGATGCAAAATTTTAATAATTTGCGTAACAGTTAGGAAATGCAACATCATGGCAAAAAAAAATATATGTAACTCTATTACAGGGCCATAAATGAAAACTTAATCCAAATTCCAAATAAAAATTAGTTTTTGTTGTAGGTACAATCAATGAAGTAGAAGCATTCTTTAGAGATACACAATCGTAATACAAGGCATCAGAATGTTTGACGATCACGATGTCTAGTTCTAGCTGAGCCATCAAGTAAAAAGAAAACGCCCATTTGCCTGCCTAGAAAAATATGCTAACCATTATTTTGCGACTGCGACTACGCACATTTTTATCTTGCATCGCTATTATGCTACACATTGTTTTTTTTTTTGACATTTCGGGCCCTCAATTTAGGCTTATGCAACAAAATTTTGAATAATACATTAAAATAAAAACTAATAAAATGTTTATTAAATGTTAATAAACATGTGCATTACTCGATTTTAGTAATCAACAGACTGTATCAGGAAGAATTTAGGTGAAAAGGTCTAGAAAACAATACAGTTGACACTATTAAAACATTTTAAAAGTTTGGAGTTGTGTATACGTCAAGGTAAGGCATCATACTCTTGACTGTAGAAGTGATGCAATATACGACAATTGTAGCTGTATTATTTTTGGTTGTGCTACTCATGACCCAACACACCACACATTTCTTTCCTGACCAACACAGTAGCCTACAACAAAGTAGGGCTGGTAAAACTGCATTGCGCTAACCTGATCACAAGTAAAACTGCAAGTGGTAGAGTTAAGTCACTCTAAACAGCAAAACAAAATTTAGCCAACTGCACAAACCTTGCAAAGGCAGTAAAAGCAGATCATTTTTAACCAAAGGGCAAGTTGGAGCATTAAACTATTCCACTATAAATTCTCAAAACTAAACCAAGCGTTAATATCGACACATTGCAAGTGTCAACATCATATTCTGGTAGGTAAGCGTGCTATTATTGTCCCTATGCAAAAATTGCACGACTTTCCTAAAATGGAAAATGAAAATGAACAATTTGATAAGGAAATGAGATGAAAGCCTCCCAGTTCGCCACCGGGATTGTGATTGGGATTGTGTCATGCTCCATTATGACTCAAGTAAACGATTTAGACAACAATATTTGGTCAACGTTTTAGCCACACCCACCTGGATTTGCGGCAACCGGATAAAACTCCGATTTTATAAATCTCCCATCCATTGGGATCTTCTGGCAGTTAAACATTAAAACAACAACAATGTTAAGGGAGAGGTGTACATGCGACACTAACTGTTCAAGCTGTGATACATTTTAGCCATAGTCAGTTTCCTAAAAGTCCCCGAATGCTCTATCTGCGCTACAAATGAGTCAGCAGAAGAACTGCTTGTACTCTGTAAGGTTTCGTTGCTATTGGTAAAAACGTGTATACTTGGGGATGTTGCCAAGATCGACATTCTTTTGGAAAGAGACAATGGCGAATCCCAGTTTCTACCTTTCCATGAGGTATATGGCAAACAACTAAAAACGGTTCTTGTTCAACTCACTTTAAACTGGGAGCATTTTCTGGCTTGGATGTGGGAACCACAACCCCATTTGGCACCATCTGATCGGGAAACTTATTATCACATTTGAACAAGACATCTGGTGTTTCTGAGAGTAACCATGGATGGGAAAGGACGTCAGCTGCGGTCAGGCGCTCAGTGGGATTAGGCCTCAACAGTCCACGTATTAAGCACCGCGCCTTCGAAGACAGCCACTCGGGTACAGTCAGCTGGCTTCGCCTGATTTTGGCAAAGAGCAGACTGGGCTCTGTGTCGTGGAATGGATAGCGGCCCACCAACATGGTATACAGCATCACACCTAGGCTCCAACAATCAGCTGCACACCCAGAGTATTGGCTGCTGACTGTAAGTATTTCAGGACTGACGTAGGCAGGGCAGCCATGCTTGTCACTGAGCGAGTCATCGTCGTCGTCTTGCAAAACTACAGCATCCTCAAGGGATTCCAGTTTTAAATTGGTCCTGCAAAGATAATTATACAAATTTTAGTAAATAGAGGCCAATCCACGCAAGCACGCATGAAAAAAATAAAACGACTGTTCAACCAATTTTAATTATGCCCAAGATTCTACAACAAATATTTTAGCCTACAACTTGAAAGCTTTGACTCCGAGAACATTTGAATCCATTTACTTCTCGTCAGCTTTGCACCTGAAGTAGCTATGCAACATTGGCACACTCATTCAAGGATTGCAAAACCACATTTTTTTTGCTAAATGAAAAGTTACAGCAGAGTTTATTGTTTTAGGCTAACACACTTGTACACTCACAAAGAAGAAGAAAAAAACTAAACGAAAAGTAGGACTGAAACTGAACATATGCCCAAATCATTTTAAAAACCACACCGTGGGGACTTGTCTACGGCATGAAGACCAAATTTACCCTGCTGACCTGTGTACAGAGTTTGGCCACTAACTGGTTTTCTCAGAGAAGATGGAGAGAGAATTATCTGTTAGGCCTAGTGTTTATTCGGGGTGTCGGACAAAAGTCTTAACTGAAAAATCGTCTAATGAAATAATTGTCTAACATCTACCTAAATAAAAAATCGGAAAAAATCAATGAAATGGAATATCATATTTAATGGATAAACGCCTCACTGTATAATAGTATAGCTGATAAGCGTCTTACTAGACAAAAATATAGCTGCGGCTTCTGATGTTATAAGTATAGCTGCAGCGATCGTGACAGCGTGGGCGAGGCAGGGACATTCGACGATTTTCCATTATACGAATTTCGTGTTAGACAATTTTCTGTTATACTGTATACACGTTCTTCCAATTAGACGATTATCTCTCACCCAGATTATTCAATCGAAGAAAAATAGCTGTATTAGTTCCTCAGTTTTAGAGTAAAGAAGGGAGTTTTCCATTATGAAAATTGCACGTCGCCGGCACACAAAATGTATCTTCCTCCCACCATAAATATGGCTCTCAGTTGAATTACAACCCACTTTTACAATGTATGGCTCATCCTGTGGTTCGTCAGTCAATAATGACCAGCCTACAGATGCAGTAAATAAACATGAACAACATTTTTTCTTCAACTTGTTAACTGTAGTATGTACTTGGTAGGGTGCAGTGCGGGGCGGAAGGCAAACTATTCCATGGTCAATGTAGGTGTTGTCTTTTTACAACCATATGGAGTCACTAAGGCATAGCCATTCTTGTGGCATCACGCAGAAGTTAAAAATAACTTGCCATCTCAGTCAGTCAGCGCCAGAGACTGAAGACTAGGGAGCGTTTCCTCTTCCTAGGTTTAAAAACCAGGTCGGAGGAGGGATACAAAAATGAGTTCACTGACCACAAGTTAATGTTAAGCTGGCTGGCCTTGTTGAGTCAAGGGTGGATATTTTTCACACAACAGTAGACACAAACTAAACAGGTTTTCGTATACAAAGAGTTCGTTACTTAATTACTAAGCTAATGTTTGAATTTCTAGTCAAGCTTATTTCATGGACTAGAGAATAGCAGGAGGTTTTATTACTTTGCTACTTCAAAGGCTGAGCTCAATCTTCGTTATTTCAAAAAGGAACACATGGAAACTTTTGCATGTAGTTATGGGAAGAATTGTCTATCACACAATAACGTTATTGTTTATCCTATTTTTATTTCTTAGGTCAAATAAAGGGGGGAGAGAGTTACATAAAAAGTAATTAGTATTGGCAACTCAGCTTTTTCCTTCCTAGGCATATTTTACCTAATTTTGTCCCCTTTATGTTTGAACAGAATGCACCACTTCAATCTGCTCATCTTCATTCAGCCGCTATAATGGGAGCTAACACTATGGGTAAAATTCATAATTCGTTACACACAATCTCGAAACCGAACATCAGTCCAACACGTTCAGCGAATTTTCGAAGGCTTTGAAGGAAAAGATATTATATTTCCTTTCTGCTGTCTTCTTCAGGCTTCTACGTTGTTGTATTTACATAACGCTTGAGCTCTTTGTGTTATGAAAATTACCACAGTCGCTGGTGGCAGTTTTCAAAACACAATGAGCACAAGGGTTATGTAAATACAAAAAAAAAAAATAACCTAGACGCCTGAAGAAGACAGTAAGGAAATGTATTATATGTTCCTTCAAAGCAGTCGGAAATTCGCTGAATATTGATTAACTGATGTTCTGTTTGTGAGATTGTGTATAAAGAATTATAAATTTTACCCCAAGTGTTTCCAAAAAATCTCAAGGTCGTAGTTTTTGTCACTCCGACCAAAAAGGGCGAGAGGAATGAGCAAATTGAATTTACAGAAGGGTGTTACCAACGGCAGAACTTGTGCCCTCCCCCAACCCTCATTGATGTGGTGATGCATTGTGCAATTACGTTAGTCACGATTCAAACAAAGTTCATATCACCAGATCAAAAGAATGTTCCTTCAACTTTGACGTTTATATTCATCCCCAAACTTAAATGTGAAAAAAAAGTAATAATACTCCAACCAAATAGATATCTTATCGAACTCAATGAAAACCTCTCGCTGCGCAACAATGGGGTTGGAGAGTGCCCGTATAAATATATGCACAAAAATGATTGATCAAGGTTTGATCACTGAGATTAGGTAGGCCTAGCTACTTCATCGTCTCTTTCATCGATACTAATTGTTAAAAATGCTGAAAGTTACTTTAACAAAAGAAAAAAAAACGGTCTGTTCAGAATACTGAATAGAACAGCATGAATTACTACGAGCTGCGTAACTGTGGTCTGGCTCAGAAAAAGGCGGGAAGTATTCATAAGGAAGGAAGGAAAGGGAAACGAGTCAGACAACAAAAGCAGAGAGAGGGAAAAGGAAACCTGGGAGACATAAAAAGGGAAGAGGGAAAGGGCCACAGGAACAGGAGAGGTGGAAACGGAAACGGACGACCGAAGAATGGGAAAAATTATTAGTCTTGGGCCACAAGCTGTTCACCTTTTGACAAGGAAACGAAAAAAAAAAACACGTGCTGTTTTTTTGTCCGTTTTTTTGTCCCTACTCGATAATAAAGGTTTTTTACAGATTCATGCTACTTTTATGTTTAAACAAAAATGGATTTTAAAACACTCCCGTCTAGGGTTAGGAACAGGAGAGGTTGATTGACATTTAGAGGTCGATAAGTAGTTGAATTTGATAAATGTATCAGTTGTGGTTTATCTGCAAATAAAGTACCATTTAGCTATTGCTCGTTTTTAGTTCAATTTCGATCTCCTTATTGTTTCACGATTTTTAACTTTCAATATTGTGGTTTAGGTTTTTAAAATTTTAAATCAGGTTTATTATTGTGAGCAAGTTAAATAATGGTGTAATCTTTAAAAACAAGACGATTATGGATGTCTAGTTCATAGTATACACATGCAAAAAAGGGCACAAACCCCAATTTTTCCAGAGTTTGCCTAAATATTTATAAGGCCTACTTGTTGACTTTATCATAGTAAAAAAGCGTAACAAGTTACATAAAAAATAAATACAAAATTGTGCTTTTTGTCCTCTTTGGCTGGTTTAGGATAGCATTCATACTTTTCTTTACCTCGTAAAGATTTAGCACTTCATGAAAGTGAACTGTCGGAGCTGGCAGCTTCCACTCGACCATAGAGCCTAAGCAGTTATTCCCAACTCCTGACAAGTTCGCTTTCGTGCAGTTTTGAATACCTTTGAGGAAAAGATACACACAGTATTTGATTGCCTTTGAACTTCCGTGTTTCTTAATTCTTTCTTGGTTAATACAAAACATTCTCGGCAAGTGCCTTCACAGTAGTCTGTATTGCTACATACAAAACTTTAGCATTACAATTTGAATGCTCCGATCTGGCGTTACTTTTGGGTTTTGAATGCTCATTTCAAGAACAATTAGTACACAGTTTGAAACAAAATTAAAATTGTCTCTCAAATTTTATCTTCACATTGGATTTTTTAAGTAAACTAGTCATGCTGAAAGAGGCAGGAAGGCACATTTTTTTAAAACCCATAACCGCCTAGATACGAACGTACGTCGTCAACGTACGAAAAACTAAGTCCCAGCGCAAGCTTTGTGAGGGGTCCCCGGGGACCCCGAGCAAAGCGGGCAGTCACAGCCCAGTGGTCAGCGTCGTCGACTCCAAACCAAGAGAATGCCGGTTCGAATACGAGAACCGACCCATGGACTCTAAAAAAAAGGGTCTGAAAGTTCTTTCAGGCGGTTATGGGTTAAAATTAATTTAAAACTAGCCTAGGCTACGCCTTTTCGTAAAATTCCAACTACAAAAACACCTGCCAGTAAAATGGCATTACGACAAACAATAATAATTAATTTCCAGCTATCAAAAGCAGAAGTTATGGAACAGGAGGCAGTTTGCATCAACTCCACCTGCAGCAGGAGCAATTCCACGAAATCAACATCTGTGCAATTCTGTGTGTTGTTGTTGCATCATGTTCGGACTCGGTTGCAGTATAGCCCATTCAACTACGTAAAATAACTACAAATTGTACTTGGTACTCTCGCAGTAGCATTGGTCATGCTAGTGCAGTGAACTCACCATTAACAAAAAGGAAGAAGGTTTCTGGGAAGGTAATGACTCAAGTTGGGCACCCTTCACCGACTCTATTCACCGTTCACCGAACCATTCATGCGGCAAAAAGTAGCACGTGGGTTCCTCGAAATTCAACGATTATCATAGTTAGCCATCAGCTATTTGTAACTATAGTCTACACAACTGGCAGGGGTCACGTTACAATCAGTCACACGTCAAATGAACCAGCAAGCCCATCTCTTCCATTTCCTGCTCATGTCTCGAACTCGCATCTTTTAAAATATGACTCACTCAACAAGGGTCGAGTCCATCCGCAACTGACTATTCAAACAGAATTCCTATTGGAAAAGGCCACTAACGAATGAGCATTCAACTCCAAATCATATAAAGTGTAGATTTGGCCATTGTTGATCACGCTGCTTAGGTTACACTTTTTACAAGTAGAGGCTTGTGAACACCTTGGGGCCCGAACCTGCCACAATTCTGTGTTTTTATTATGTTTTTACGGTGTACACTTTGAAATCAACTTGGATTTTTAACTGAATTCTGCCCTTATCAAATGGTTACACAATATGATTGCCACAGTGACTCGTACTCGTATGTTCTTCACTACGGTAACAGCAAGAATTTTATAGGGTTGGGAAGGAGAATTTGTAACCCTTAAATTTGTCCCTATTTGAAACGTGTTACATTCATTCCTATTAGTTCCATTTAAGTTTTCAGAAGGCACCACGCATTCCATCTGGTATCTTTTGCTCATTTTTTTCAGCCCAAATCTACAGTAAAATAAATTACTAAACTAAATAATAATTAAATACAAACTAGTTTCGTTTAGTTTAATTTTAGGCTGAAAACTGAGTAGAGATTCCCACATAAAACTCAAGGCACCCTCTGTAAAGTTAGACTAAACTAATAGGAATGAATCTTAAGACGTTTCAATAGGAGATCCCGGTCACAAATTCTCCTCCCCAGCCCTAAATTCTTTCTAACAGTAAAGGATCCATAAAGTTAACAAATATACACCACCTTTGTACCTCTTTTACGCTAAGGCACTAAAGAATGCATTTTACCAAGTTCAAAAGAATCGGTCTTACCTTTCGGAATCCCTGAAGACAAACTTGCGTAGCTTGAGGTCTCGCAAGACAACGCCATTCTCGTGACAGTGAGCTACCGCTGACGCCACCTGGCCAAATAGTCGCTGGGCTTCAAGCTCGCGCAGCCTCCTCCTGGTCCGCACATAGGAATACAAATCCCCATGGCTACGGGAAAAGAAGAGATAGGTCTTCCGATCCCCAATGAGCACCTCCTGAACTTCGTTGATGTGCTCATTTGAGTCGAGACGAAAGTGTGCGCTAAGGATCTGGTGGGATCCATCATTATTTACAATCTAGACAAAACAGAGGAAAACAAGTTGTAAGGGTGTGCCCAAGCATTGTTATAAAGTCCGTTAACTAACAGCTAGAATTTACATACAAAAGCATGGCTTCATTATTTTTATACCCCAACCCAACTTTAACAAGTAGGTAGCTTCCTATGCAGTTCGAAACTGATGGTGAAAACCCTGCCTGTGGTACAGTGGTCCTAAAAGCAAACTAGCAGTAAAATAGATGGGAGTAGCCTCCACACGAGGTATAAGCGATGGGTCCTATCAACGTATGACGCCTTGTGGACAGCCGTGTAGGCTTATAGTGTCACGCCTAAAACGATTAACCAATCACGAGCATGTGAAAGATGGTAGCCCTGGACAATAGATTCCCTGGGCTGTCACCTCTAGGCAAGTAAACTGCGCGTAATTGAAAGTAAATTGAACACTAAAAATAGTTGAGAGCCCTGCAGCCTTTATTACATTTTCTTAAAATTCACAAGAAGAAAATGTTCAAAATGGACAGCATAGGCTAACTACTGAGTGAAAAAATAAGTTTATGATTGTCCAGCAAATTTGGAAATACCTCCAAATCCATTTCAACTGGTTAGGTGATCACCTACAATACCTTTTTAAGCTCACTGAGAACAACAGACCATCCTTTTCTATTCTTTAATTTGAGTAGCGAACACTCAACTATAAAAAAAAAAAATTAGGATAGCTCAGTTGTTTCTACAGTTAAGGCCTCCATTAGAGCTCAAACTTCCTAAAATCATTAAACAAACACCCACTTTTTTTTTTATTTTAACTGTGAATGGTATTTCCGGGAAAAATGGTTCTAAAATACAATTGCCTGTTGTTAAATCAAAAACTGTTTAAACTGTAGCAATTTAATTTAAAATATTACCACGAAGTGCAAGGTAAAATAAAAATTAATTACAGCATTGCAAAGTCCGTGATTAGGCTAGGAAACATATCTATTTATATTTTCCTAGTAGCACTAATTAGGGATTGGTATTAATAAAAACGTAAACAAATCTAGGAATTCGTATGACGAAACTTCCAATCAAAAATAATTCATTCTCACATTTCCTGAGTAACAACAGTGAATAATCACAAGGTATTTTTTTTTTTATGTACCATAAAGCCTAACAATTCCTCGCAAATCAAAACACGTGTTTACACTGAGAAATAAATTCTCGCAAAAAAGTGATGCATGTCAACACATTTCCCCGTTCGAGTGACAATACCAACCACTTAATGAGCTGTATTACTCTGAAATGACAGAACAGAATTGGAGCTCTGGTTACTGCAACAGGCTGTGGCATTGTCAGAACCTTTATTGAGGCCAGCTAATTCCAGGAAGCAGGGAAATGTTTCACTGGAACTCTTGCCTATATGACAATAGAGATGCAATGCCATTGAACCATGGCACGAGGAGGATGAATTTCAGATGGGAGGAGGAGCCTACTAGGAATCTGTCTACCAACAAACACAAAGCAGCTTCCAGGTTGGGAAGCAATGTGTGAAGTTAGACGTAATGGCTCGCTTCGCATTGCTTCCCAACCTGGAAGCTATTTTGTGTTTCCAACCATGCAATCATAGCTAGCGTGTGGCTATTTCTTGCTACTGAACGGCCCCTCCCATCATAAACTTGATCTTCCTGTTTGCCGTCTGGCTGATGGGCTGCATTCCTCATACACTTTATAGAGAAATCGATTTATAGCAATCTTACATCCTAAGAAATGTAAGGGTTCAGTGAGTATGAGGTCAAGAAATGGCTTCGAATACTTCCGTTATTCTTAGAATTACACTTTAACTGTATGTTTAAGGTGTAGCCTAGGTCAAAATTCAGTGAGACCAACAGAGTACTTTGAGGCACCCTTCCCCCAGTTGATCAGTCACCACCAACAACAATTAAAAGTTGAGATGTCAAACACGTCTACAACGCAGCCTACAGTATAACATTTTGCACAACGATTTAGACTTGCACTTATTTACACTGAAGGCAAGAAAAAGAGTGGAAAAGGCAGTCAATAAACCAATTTAACTTCTTAAGCAACCCTTTCCAGAATTGCATTACTGTAGCTCAACTCATTTTATCAGAAGGAGTGTCTAATGAGCCTGCCTTCCGTTGTGTGCCAACCGTCTGACGTAATCTACTTCACGAGTGTCAAGGGCACTCGGAGGGCAATCATAATCGGATGTTGGTTGCTTTAGATGCTTTTACCGTAACAGGACTAGAATAACAAGTTGGAAACCCCATTATAACGATCTCTTGTTTAGCACCACATCCTTTGTTAACTCGACGAAGGGATTTCCCCAACGTTGGTTCTAGACCAAAATCCACTTGAGCAGGCAAGTTGAGCAAGCAGTAGGTAACAAAAAAAAAACCTCTCTGTGATTCATGGGTGGTCGCCACAATGAACTGATATAAAAAAGTTTGAAGCCTATTTAACTTCTAGGCAACATCCTAGTATGTGGAAACGTCTTATTCTTCTCCGTTCCAGTAACAACAAATTTCTACAGCTAATTTAAGTTTAGTGGAGATGTCCAGTTCAGTTCTACCTTCCCTTTTAATAACAGGATGGAAACCCAAATGGCTGTATTTATGTTTCTATTTATTCCCTTTTAACAATGCCAACTAATCTTCGCCAAATAACAAAAACCAATAGGAAGTCTATCAAGGCATTGGATTAGACTAGGCTAAATATTTATTGCTGAAAACTAGTTAACAAGTGAAACGACTTCCATAGGTAGCCCAAATATTCTTCACTACTTTGAACCTGGGAATTCTTCCCTATTTGAACTGTTTTGCTATTTTTCCTGTTGTTTTTGGACCATTTGGAAAAATATTCTGGGGAGCCCGGAGACAGAAAGGGATGCGACATGCGACAATGTCGCAGATAATCTGGCACAATCGCAAACAAAAAGGGCAGTTTGACCAAATGTCTGCTGTTTCGTCAATTTTTTTTACCAATTTGGACATTCCAAATTTCCAATACACCATTTTAATCGTCTCGACAAGACCTTTCCGTTGATAGAAGAGTCAAATTAATAGGATAAAGCACTGACAAGTTATTAAGTAAAAAACAATAAATATGTGGGTAACCACACGAAAAAAGCTGATTAGCTGCAGATAATTTTTTCCCCTACAATTGGTGTCGCAGACAGTGGCAGAAAATTCTGCTTCTGGGCTGGGGAGTACTCAGGACAATGTCTTCCATTTTCTAATTATGCAAGCCTGTTGACTTTTGCTTTTAAATTTACTGCGAAACCTCATCTAAAATGACTACGGATTTTAAAACACACTCTCTTGAGCAGTCTACATATTTAGCAGACACAAACTAAATGTCTGTCTGAGACAGAAATTGACATTTTTTTTATCTACAGTACGCTTGTTTTGAAGCTTAAATTTCAACTTTATGCCACACCACTAAACTACCTACACCACTAAACCAAATATCCACGTAAAAAAAAATTGGAAACAAACAATAACTGTACTTACTTTGCACACTAATTCCTCCCGGGTTTCAATATTTACAGCTTTGTACAGGGTACTTCCCTCCAGCTGGTGAAGGAGGAGGTACTTCCCAATGCGTAAGGGTGTTTGGGGCTTTTGAGGCCCCGAAAATGTTGTTGTTGTTGTTGCACTAACTGGATGATGAAAGTCCGGTGGTGGGCTTCCCAATCCTGTGGTAGGATTGACAGCACCACACCGTCCTAATACTAGATTAGGTGGTGGTGGCGGGTCGAACCACGCCTGTTGTTGTTTTTGATGGGCATGGCTGTTGATGTTAGGGGGTGAGGGGTACACAACGCAGTTCATGGGCCGGTTTGGCTGGATCCTTCTTGGGTTTCTTTTGTTTGAATTCAAAGCCACACTCACTACACCGTTGGCTGGCGACGAGAGGCACAAAAACTGGATTTGAACACTCACTCACTTTGATATAAACAGCAAACACAGGATTTCGGGCACTCCTTAACGACTGCTGTGAGGTGGGTAACTTTGAACAACACAAAATCTGTTGTATATCCAAATGGTGGTTGAAGGCAAAACAGGAAACACTGGGTGAAGTGAAATTTTGATCTGAAGGGAGTAAAAAAAAAAGTAGTCCAACACTCCCTCTTGGCTGGCCGAGGTTAGAAGGATAAGACCAGATGTCGTTGTCCCAAGTTGCTTGCCACTCGGGTCCTTCAAACCTTTCTTTCTACCGTTGTGCAACCACCACCGATACGCTGGACTTGATGTTCGGCACCGTTGTCGAAATCTACAAATAAGAAGAAGAAAAATGATTTTTATAACAAATTGTAATTGGACTTTGCATTTATTTTTTCACCGTACACTTTAAAACAGGGATGAAAGTTATTCTGGGTTGAAGACGAGGAAAAAGGAGGAAAGCTGCCAGATTTATACCTTTTCAGGGTACATTTTTAGGAGATTTGCAAAGCTAAAATTAAAAAAAAGAGGAATTAGGCTGAAACAAGGAAGGCTTTCATGCCTGTTAAAAACAATGCAGCGCACACAACAAACTAAGCCAAGTTTTTCTTCATGTAACAGAAACATAAACACATGACGAAAAAGGGGGAAAAAATTAATGATGCCATTTTGAAAAAAAAAAAAACGAAAGATGACATTTTAAAAAGTAATGAGCCAGTCGTTTAAAGATAAGATCGCTTCCCTTAAACTGAATGCTATCAAACCAATACACTACCCTACACAAAATAATGATGCAATCGATCATTATTGACGGAGGATGGTCAAAATGGCAAAGGTAAAAAAAAATTACATTTTAAGTAGGCGACATTATTTACGCTTTAAAAGCGTTTACGTCGTTACGCGTCCGTTTGCACTTAAAACATTTCCACGCACAGAAAATCAGACGTAGTACGGCTATGATGCAAGCACATTATCGTGACCGTATTGTACCATATCGCCATATAGCCCAAGTCAAGATAAATAAGACAAAATCACCGCCACGCCCTACTCACATAAACGAACACCCATTCAGCAGACAGTCAGTCCCTAATCCAGGCAATAGAGCCTTATCAGTTTCCACTGCTAATAAATAAAAGTCTATCGATCGGTCGGCTCGGAGCAGCTGAGGGCCGACAAGTGAGCCAGCCAGATTCGCTTCGCACGTGCACGCTTATAAACGTGTGGAGTCATCCATTTCACAGGTTTCACCACCAGGTAGTCACCACGTGTGACGTCACGCGCGCAATCTTCCATTATTGCTTCCCATTTCCCTCACTCACGCTCTGCTCTGCTCGCACCATTGTTTTCAAATTGATTCACCAATAATGTAGGGAATCTGATTCTGCACGTTGCCACAGAAACCATGTTTACTAGACCAGACCGGCTCGTTAAAAACAAGCAATAGGAAAAGAATAATAATAATAAAAATAAAGTAGTAAAGGATAAGAATGAAACAAAAAAAAATGAGGACAAAGAAATACATTTTATGCAGAAGTTTCGGGTTAGTTGACTTCCGTATTGAGTGCCTGGAATTTCGTGTGAACAATAATAACTGTTTACGGATATCGACGCACAATTCGATAGAAACGTTTGTTTTGAACTTATAACGCGTAAATTTCACAATTCTTGATACGTATTACATTTTCTGGTGAAAGACACCGTTTAAAATTTAAAAAAAAAAATGGAATTCTTGTGGGTCGGAACGGCAACAACTTTACAGCGCATATCGGCGGCGTATTCTTACGGAAAAGTCTTAAATTTGACCTTACACAGAAATTTCACAATTTGTGATTTTTATTTTTTTGATAAGAGGTAAATGTAGTTTCACAAGGATCACATTTTTACTACATATTTGAAACCTTCGTTTCCTCATGCGAATGAAGGTTGCTCAAATTGTACCTTTTGGCCCAATTTTTCCGTAGTTACTTTCAGACTTATTTACCCCTTGCATTTTATTCAATTTAGAAAATTACAAGCAATGACTGAACTACTTTACGAATTAATGAATTTCGAGAACTACTTGCCGTTAGATGATGCCCTAAGCAGTTAGTGAACGCCATGTTGATAACAGATTTGCAGGAAAGGGGGAATGTGGGAAGGATATAAAATACGGTATTTCATTTAACTGCCGTGGGGTAGACATTTTTGCACGATGCCAAGTAGGCGCAAAATGAGTTACTAAACTTAGGAAACTTCATTAATTTATTTAAATTGTGTAAAATGCTGGTTCCAACAGTTTTCAATTGTCCTTTTGCATATTTTAAGGGAAGTCATTCAATATACATTTATAAATGCCAGATTGCCAGTCTTCTCTCAAAATTTGTAAATTCTTTCACTACAAGGATTTTAGCAATAATCGGAGAAGGGAATTCCACCTATGCTTGATTGTTGCAATAGGCAGCATAAATGCCATGTAAAATCCTTTACATTGTTTTAAGCTGAGAATAAGTGCACGGGCACTTTTATATTATCTTTACACTGTTTTAAGCGGAGCTGTAAGTGCCTCTTTGTTGGTCTTTTTATCGATTCAGTTTTGCAACACTACTTTCAAACGGTTTTATTTTTCTGCGTTTTCCCACGTACGAGACGGTTTTGCTACACTCACTCAAACATATGTAAATGTTGCAAAAGCTATACATGCGCAGGATGCTCGATAATAGGGAGAGGACATCTCCGCTAACGAAACAACATTATTAATGTAACAACGAACATAACAATAACATGCACTTGGCCCGAGCGTGGCAACAATCAAGTTAAAAGAAATGTATTACCACTGTTTGCAACAACGGTACTTCCTCGGATGCAACAATAAACACTCGTGGCTTCGTCTCAGAGGTTATGTTGCAGCTGTCGGAGGTACAAATGTCTAACCGGTAGTTAGAGGCCGTACGTACTAATGCAGTCGCAGTATAGGAAGTGTATAAACTACCACAACTTGTTTTTGCTCGTAATATTAGTTGCAATATTCGTAACGCAAATCCTATGGAAAAATGATGATATAGGCCTCAACTACAAAATATTTTATTGAAAAAATGAAACATTCATTTGACGTATGCATGTCACGTTGATGGGCTTCCCTGTTTCCCTGGGAATGCTACCCTCCAAACGAGGAAGCAAATAAAATGAGCCCACAATAACTATAGCCTACACGTACAAAAAAAAACTGGGCTTTCGAATTTTAACATGGCTTTAATTTAAGCATCGACTTGTGTTCGCGACTTGTTGGACCCACAATTGAACAGATCCATTTTATCCGTCATGCCCCCTTTCAAGCCGATTTGACAAATTGCTGACCGAGATACGTCCAAGATTTGACTTCTTTATCGAGTCTAAACTTGGGTTTTCCTGCTTTAACCACAGGTGCTAAGTCACACGATGTGCGTGAACACTCGTCTACGCCCATGAGGTTTTTAACACCGTTTCCGTAAATGATGTTTTGATGAAAATTACGTAGCCTGAACGTTGCGACGGGAAGGTGTAGGTTAATTAATTTAGTTATAAAAATAAAAATTATGTTACACGAATGTCTAAAACGAAATGCGTAGTACCACTAATAGATTCCACCTTAGTTATCTATGGGTCTAGTGTCTAGACGTCAGTGGCGTCACTGCAGGTTGGGCAAAACCTGAGGCCCACCAGCCCAAAGCACTTCACTGTCACAGTGGCATCTGCTGAAAGATCGTTTCCAAAATTGAAATTTAGTTAAAACTTCGTTAAAAACTGAGCCAACCGAGATGGACTGTGTACTTGCTGAAGAGAAGACAGACTACCCGGAAAAAGTAACCTGGAACTAAACTTACACAAACAAAAAAGTAACAATGTCAGCTATTTCATTTTATTACGTTAGAAGGGGAAACAATTTTTTTTTTTAAGTTTTGTTGTATTAAATGCACATAACTCGTTCTACAAGTAATTTACAAAATGTTTTTTTTTTCTGTAGATGTGTTCAGTGAATGTACAAATGAAATTTGCGAACTATTGGTAAATATTTATTTTGATCTGTAAGCAGTAAATTTCTCCACCCCCCTCCCCCCAATTCATGTATGGGGGGGGGTCAGGTTTGCCCACGGGCCTCGTTACGCCATTGAGTCTAGCTGGTGTCTAGCGTATCTATACACCCACCCTTATAAAAATTATATTACACGAATGTCTTATTATCGTAGACACGAAATGCTTAGTACCACCCAAGTAGATTACTTAGTAATAAAAATAAAAATTAAGTTCCACGAATCCCGTCTTATAATCGTAAACAGGAAATGCGTAGTAAATCGGCCCCCCCCCCCCCCCATACTTCTGCTACTGCGCATCAAATGCACTCCATTCGACTGCCCAACCATAAATTACATTACGAAGAAGCAAGGTCTAATAGTTTTTCGATAAACTGCGAAGGTAAACAGCGCCCGCAGTATCGTAAAAAAAAAATATAAAAATAGCCCCCCCCCCCCCTCCCGCAGCCATCACTTGTTTTGCTGTCATATTTTTTTTATTACCTTTTGAAAACAACGTAAATAATTCCGTATCAACACACTCCAAAATAAAATCGGAATGTCCCTCTTCAGAAATGACGTTAAACGTCTCCTTCCAACTACAGAATTTGGGTGGGGGGGAGGGGGATGCGTAAATGCCCCCAAGGCCGAAAAGGAGTCTCTTCAGATCGCTGACCCTGATTTTCATGGTCCGTCTGGTTTGCTAGACTGCAGACTGGCTGCGTAGGTTCGGCTAGTCAGCGCTCGCGCACAAAGAAAACCGAGCCTTGGGATTTTAAGAGCCTTTGTTTGTGTCAGCTCAACTCCCTTCTAACTAGCGCGATGTCACAATAATACCGAAATATCGCTTTTGCCATCCCGCAGGTCAAAGCTCTCGATACGCCGGCTTTAATCCTAACTACGCGACCGCATTTCTAAACCACCAACATTATTTTAAAGAGAACATTTAAAGAGGTTACAACGAGAGCACTACGCTCATCAAGCAAACGTGTTCGAAAATCAAGTCCTTTTAACCGAAAGGTACTGTATCTCACTGTATCATGCAACGACGTCCAAAATATATAAAAACGCAGTATAAAAAAAAAATTATGAGTTCCTAAAATCAGTTAAGAAAACAAAAAAAACAAAAAATGAAAATATGACGCAAACGCGCCGATGATGTCATGAGCAAACCATCTGATCCTGATGAGCGTGTATCGCCGCTTCCCCACCACCAAAGAGCCCAATGAACGGCTATACCACTGATATTTAACTTACCGTATTCGGTCTGTTCCTGAACGGGGATCTCAAACAGCGGCGGTAGTATCCAAAAAAAGGAGGATGCGGCGGCCCCGACTAGCAGGTTTCGGTCCAGGGTCTGGCCCCAACGTGGCCCAGCCCGCTCAGAAACAAGTCGCATACAAAGAACGACAACCAACCTTCGCCATCGCGCCCTGCCAGCCACCAAGCAAACCCAACGCGCAAAACACCAAAGCCAAAGCGCGCTATTTCTGTCGACCGCATCACCCGGAAGCTACGCCATTCTTCCGCGCGATGCCATCGCCGCGCCTAAAACTCCCTCAACGCCCATCCAAAAATGCTTTTATTACTCCAAAACCGTACGATTCGCCGAATGCTTGTTTTAAAATCCGTTATTTTAATTCCCAACTCCCTAATTCCCGAGCTACCGGCGTGCCTAGGCGGACTACTTTCCGACGCGGCGGCTCGATTTCTGTCGCGTTTCGCAACTGTGTAATCAGCTCAACACGCACTCAGCAATGATGGTCTGTCTGAATGACGCAATTTCGAAGCCGGCATCTCGAACTGTTTGACTGAGGCAACTGCCTGTTTCCTAGTATGGAAAGAAAACAGACGACGGAGGAAGGCTGTGCATTTGGCTGCTGGCTCCTGGTCTGAGAATACCCGTTCGTTCGTTATTGCAGCTTTAGTCGGGATGATCGGGCTTGGTGCCTTTCAGAAAGCCGTCCCTAAAATTAGCACCTTTACTGCATACACTGTCGCAATGCTCAGCTCGTCTCGGCGGCCAGTACGTCATCTGCCCCCGGAATTTCACAATATTGAGCGGCATGCAGATTAGACTCGAGTATTAAGTCAACAGTTAAAAGCTCAAGTTGAGTTAGCAACGTGAAACCGTGCCCCTGATGTAATCAGTCGTTGCATTGCAGGGTACTGTAGTGGATTCTTAAAAAGATGTGACGAAATCTGCCGTCAATGATTTTGTAAGTTGAATAGGAAATAGGAATGGAATGTTTTGTCTTTCAACCGAATTATCTTGAAATAATGGTGAAATAGTAACGATATTGTGAGAAACCCAGCTAGGAGAATACGTTTTGAAATGCGGTGAACTCCATCTGCGTGTGTACAGCTTTTTAACTAACGCAAGTTATTTAAAAGGACATATACATCTCCTATTTTCGGGCATCCTGCGCGTATATAGCTGTTGCAACATTTACATACGTTTGAGTGAAAATAGCAAAACCGTATCGTACGTGGGGTAAAAAAAAAACAGGAAAATAAAAGCGTTTGAAACATTTATATACGTCTGAACTTATGTTGCAAAACTGAGCCACCGTAGGCAAGCCAACAGGGAGACATGTGCCTTTAATTAACACCAAAACGCAAGTAAATTTTGAAAAGGCAAAATTCGGCTATTGGAAATTAGCATCAAACAAGATTTCGCTGAAACACCCAACGAAGCACAACGTTGATTGAGCGAGCTTGGCTATAAGACCAGTTATTATTATCGAGTTGTTTGTACCTAACGATTTGTAATTTATTCCGAATTAGAAATTATTTATATTATTTATAATATAAATTATGAGCCATGCTAGTGTGTCGCCTGCCAAGTTTGAACGGTAGCATAGCCTATGTAAGAGCATGGCAACCACAACGGTAAAATAATAATGCCACGACAGAAAAGGCGGAAACTCGCAATTCCTCGGCCCATCTGATATAATGCAAGTCAGTTTTTCTGGCATAGTTTAACGGTTTGTACTTGAAAAATAGCTTTCAGGGCCGAAAGTCAGGGTATCGAGTCCAATCAAAAGTCAGCCGGAAAATGGACATCAATCGAAAAATGACGTGAACACGAGAAGTGGGAGAAACTACAAATAACCGACGTAAATAACAGCAGGGATGAAAGCCGTTCTCATTTCAGCCGATTTCCTCGTTTTTCCTTCCTCGATTCAGCTGATTTCCCCGTGTAGTTTTATAGCTTTGCAAACCTCCTAAATATGCATTAAAGACCCCAAACTCGAGAAATTTGGTGGCTTTCCTCTTATTTCCTTGTTTTCAGCCAAGAGAGACTTTCATCCGTTACCAAAATAAATAAATAAAATTTCGGAAACTTCAGCCTCACACTTTTCCCCCTTAATATTTTGTCTTTGATGCGCCCATGTGAATAACGTTGATAATAACTGATTCTACAGCTACTAGGTAAAAGCAGCAACTTCATACTCCTCAATAAATCTCAAAAATTGTATATTCTGAATTTAATAAGACGTGAATAAACGGAAAGGAAACTTGTTTTAGGTTGCTTTCATTGTTTAATGTCTGCCCAACCCTCTACATTCAAGAATACTAAGGGCCCAAGCAATGCACTTGTGCTCATGTCGCTTGTTGCATTTTTAAAAAGGTCCTAGGTATTCCTTGCAAAATTGTCCTTCTCCGCCCTGAGCTAACTTTAGCAGTTGCAATTGACATTAATTCGACAATTTCCCAACTTTCCTAAATAATGTCCATTAGCGGTATACTGCGTAACAAACAGTTACCCTCCCTCCCCCTCGTAACAATTGGTAACGCCACAAAGACACACCCCCTACCTCCTCTCTTCGTCTTTTTCTCTCCAGCGCTCCCTTCCGGAGTTTCACGAAACTGCATAGTTATCAGTAATATTTAATACTAATTTAAGGCACCAGTTCTCAGCTTCATCTTTTGGCGTAA
This sequence comes from Lithobius niger, assembly GCA_023313725.1. NCBI lineage: Eukaryota > Metazoa > Arthropoda > Chilopoda > Lithobiomorpha > Lithobiidae > Lithobius > Lithobius niger. Next base: position 35,755 of record JAHWFP010025598.1, read on the forward strand.
TACAGAAAAAAATAGGAAGAGTACAGCAGCTGCGCGAGGTTTTGTGTAGTGCATCAGCAAGGCACGTTTCTGTAAATTGAACGCGTGTTTCGTCATATATGACGTCATTGACTCGATTCGCGCCATTTGTACTGACTCTTGCATCTCATTGGTTACTGATTTTTCAGGACTAACTGTTGTTAAAATTGCAGTGATATGACCGCCGCCAATGAATAACCACCAGGCCAGTTAAACCAACTTCAGATGTTAAACGAAATCGTATGAAAAAACCAAAACCGGTAAAAAGGGCCACCGAGTTCCGAATGGTTCGGCCCTTCAAAGGAGTGATATCAACACACCAAAACATTCGCCAAGTTAATCGCACCGGCTAATAGTTCGAAGGTTAAACCGACAGTAACAATAACAATTGTCAAGTTTTTCATTTAACCTTAGCTTGTGGGATAAGCTTGTTGTTCGTTAACGGGGTTGATACTACTACTTTCTAAGGGAAACTTTTTTACGTCAGTACATGGGTTACGCTTCTGTACACCATATAGAAAACTTGGTGGAGCCATTTTTATTCAGATACCACTGCTTGTATTGGCTGAAACTCGACGGGTTCTTTGACCCAAGCGGATTTGTTTGTGATTGTGGTTTAGGTTGTAAAGAGCATTGTATAGATGTACCCCTACCAAGGAACAACCGCCAAGCTAATCCCACCAACTATTACTTCAGTCATTAAATGAAAAAACTTGACCACAGCTACCGATAGTAGCGCTATTCCGGTTTTTCATTTAACGTTCGATCTAATAGTTAGTGCAGGGATTAGCTTGGCGGTTGTTCGTTGATGGGGTTGATATAATTTATAAGCTACATAATAATTCTGGATGGCGACGACTAAATTAGAAGAAGAAAAGGCCGAACAATAAGAATCTAACAATAGCTTTAATCGGTTTTCATTCTTCGTGCACGTGCTTCGTGTTATGTCTTTGCTACGGTGCCTAACAATTTCTTCGAAACCGTTGATTGTTGATGGGTAAAATGAAAGAATCCACGTTTCAGCTAAACGCATACGTTTTAAATCAAACTATGTTACGTTCTTCATTTCGAGGCCTTGGCTGCTGGAAACGGTAGAATGGCTTATTTTACTCGTAGATGCGGGCTTTCAGGATTTCAGGACTGAGTTAAATTGTTTCAAAGTGGACAGCAACACTTACCGCGGAGCACGAGGCTTATCATTGTTATCTTACAAAGGGTTTCAAAGAGTTTAACGAGCGTTAACCACTCCTGGTTATCTACCCGAAGCCCTAAAGCCCTATGTCTGCAACAGCCAGATTCCCAGGTGGTCACCCACTCAAGTATCAATCCAGCCCAATGCTGCTTAACTTCGGGGATCTGACGAGAACCGGTGCTATCTTACAGAGTAGCCGGCAACAATAAGACCGCTCTAAGTGAATAGCGTCCTTTAGGCTATCATAGAGTAAATAAATAAATAAATAAAAACAATAATGGAGGCATTGTTTGGCCGGACGATTTACTTTCTGCCTCTCCCAGAAAGCAAAACTAAAAGTTTCAACTTTGTTCTACAAAAGCGTATTTATTTACTTCCCACAGAAATATTTAAATGTCAGTGCCTGGACACCAAGTTCGAAAAATGGGAGTCCGGGCTGCGTCGTACCTGGAGTCGCTGATTGAGTTAGCGAAGCGTAAATTTGATTGACGAAACTTAATTCGGTGAAACACGGACATACACATGAGCAACCTAACAGTACCAGTGTTGCAAACGGTGCATCCAACACCACCCGAATCCGTAAAACGGATTTCAGCAAGCAATACAACATTATTAGCAAGCGAACAATACTTGACCGTGCCAAATTTTAAAACGGTGCTATCAAGTGATTTCAGTCATGGGATGCGCTGAGTGAGTGAGCGAAGCGAACGAAAATCTGCGTTTGTTAGCCAGTGTGCGCAAAAATTGGATTGAAGAAACTTAATTCGGTGAAAGTGTTTCTTAGCCAGGGTGCGCGAAAATTGGATTGAAAAAAATTAATTCGCTACCAGTGTTCGGTACCAGTCCGGAAAAGGGATCGGGGGCTTCGTCGTGCCTCAGGTCGTTGATTGAGTGAGCGAAGGGAACGAAAATGAGCGTTTGTTTGACATTGTGTGCAAAAACTGAATTGACAAAACTTGATTTCCCATGAAACATCAGTGCCTGGAAAAGGAGTCGGGTCTGCATCGGACCTAGGGTTGCTGACTGAGCGAGCGAAGTGAAAATTTGATGGACGAAACTTAATTCGGTCAAACATGAACATACACATGAGCAACCAAACCGTACCAGTCTTGTAAACGGTGCATCCAAGACCAGCCGTTCGTAGCACGGGCTTCCTCTAGTAAAAAAAAATAATAACACCAATTTACCCTGCAAGTACGTAGGGATGGAATCGGAAAGGGGAGGGGGGGGGGGTGAGTCACTAACACCGATCTAGGATGGAATTTAAAAAGAACGCGAAATTCAGACGGGTCATTTAAGAAAGGAGTGTAGGTTTTCCCGGGACAGTCGAGAATGAAACACGCCATAGAGAGAACATTGACGGTATCAAAACCCAGGGCATTCGAAATGTGAGCCACCCTCACAGAAAAATTATTTCTACAATGTAGGCGAGCGGAGGGAATGAAAAGTTTCCAGGTATGTCCCCTAGTACGGGCAATGGTCGGGCCAGATCGAAAAGAGGTAAAAGGACGTCAAGTTGCTGGTGGAGTATGGTAAGTCAAGGTAAGGTCGAATCTCATCACTACTTTCTAAGTGGAACACTTTTTGGTCACTACGTGATGGGTTAGGCAGGGGCTTACTGGCCTATGGGAAAACGGGAGGTTTCTCATGGGTCCTATTGAAAATTTTTTTCTTGATGACTGATTTCTACGAAATGGCACAAGAGTGGGGCCTACGTTTACCATTTCCCAGGCCTAATTGGCCCTCCCAGTACGCCACTGGGGTTAGGCTTGGTACACCGTGCAGACAACTTGGTGGACGCCATTTTTACTCTGATTTCACTACTTGTATTGGCTGAAACCTGATACTTGGCGGGTTCTTAATTCGCCCAATTGGGTTTTGTTTGTGAAAGACGTATCGATAAGCATTACCTGAACGGTACTGGTGGCCAGATAACTACATTTAAAACAATATACAACAAAAACTGGTCGTTCAAAGGCCCGTAACTCCTGCATGGCCCCACCAATTGAAATGAATATTAGAAAAAAGACACATTTGTGTCTGTAAAATGTGCTACGCACCAGCTTTCTAGGACAAATTGTTTAGTCTGTATAGAGCGTTGTGTAGACGAGTCCAAAGCACAAGAAGAAGAGGTCCAAAAAGACGACAGAAATGATCGCCAATGTGACAAATCAGATGTTAGTGTTGGTAAACGTTTTGACCATTCAAGAGAAATGAAACTGCAACGACTGGATAGCTTTGGGTGTTTATATTATAGGCTACCAGATATGAGTGGAAAATATTGAAAGATGGTGGTCTTTGAATCGGCTGAAACTTCCTTCTCCGGTTTATGTTAATATTTTATTCCGTAGATTCGCTATGTCGAAAAAGTGTTTAGTGTTTAATTTGTAGTTTAAGCCTTAGTAGCATTTTCGAGATATTTCGTGGATTCGGTGGTTTTTCCTAGGTAAAACACGAGAACTGTCCCTGGTGTAATACAGTGTTTTCATACAAACGCAGCTATTTTCTCATGAACGAAAACATACTGCTGAGTAAGCTTTGGGGCATTTTACTTAGTTTTTAAATGTGATCAGGGCCGGATTTATAAGTAGGCCCTAGAGGCCCGGGCCAATAGTGGCACCTTTTTAGGGGCGGCATGACGGCTTTAACACAATTGTACGTGAGAAAAGCTGGTGGAGTTTTGCTGGAAAATTTATGAACTAAATGCTGGCGCCATCCATTGATAGAATGAAGCTAACCTCAGATCAGATTAAAAGAAATACCGCATCCGGTCAATTTTCAGATATCTGCAAATTATTTATGGTTTACCAATTCAACATTTTATCTCCATCAACTCAATGTCGTATAAGTTCTGATTGAGTGCAGGATCGGCGCTATACGTGAGTAGGGTCTACTGACCTTTTCTTTAAAACGTAGTGACGTTGTTTACGAACTTTTCATTGCATGGCCACTTTCTGTTGGGTGATTGTCGTGAGCTGATCGTAGTAGCGAAATAAAATTGAGTAGCCATAAGCCAGTGCAACTAAGCGGGGTTCATTACCAAAAACAGGGGAAAATAAGGGACAAGCCCCTAGTAACGGAAGTAGGTTAGTAGGCAACGTAGCATAAGTTATTTTTGCTCTACCAGTTTTCCATGGATCGCAAACGAACATAGAAATTACGAGGAATGTTGATTGGGGTGGGGGGTGAGGAAGAGGGCGCTAAATAAAACATTCTGTAAGAGTCTGGTCAGGGGAAGTTTCGGGGGCATTGAAGAGCGGCGTTATGGTTGGGCCTACAGGCGGCAAGAGCTTAAATCCGTCCCTGAATGTGATGTGTGTGCTTAGACATTTATACCCAAAACTAATTTAATATCACATGTGCGCATGGATATTGGTAAGAAATCACATAAATGCGATGTGTGTGATAAGGTTTTTGTATGTGAAGCTATAACTTAGTTACAGATGAGCCCGTGCATGCTGGAAGAAATCACATAAATGCGACGTGTGTGGTTAGGCATGTATAGGCAAACTTAATTTATTATCACGTGCACGCATATACGTACTAGTGACAAAACACATAAATGCATTGTGTGTGGTCAGGTCTTTGGGTGCAGAGCTAACTTAGTTGAACATTAACTCGTACATACTGGTAAGAAATATAAATGCGACGTGCGTACGACACACAACGTCTATACCAAGAACACCAACAGGATATCATTAGTTGTTGCAATGTTGGTGCAACAGCACTGATAGCTATGAGATGAATCTTCCCAACCAGTAACACAAAATCCAAACCCAACGAAAAACCAAAATGTGGAAACTCAAAAACTTGTACAGAAAACTTACCAAGACGAAAACGAAAAGTTAGATGAATATCTACAGGAGTTTGAGGTTAGAAGGAGGCGAACCCAGCAAGCATGGAAAGCATACAAACAAATACTAAGTCAGTCTATCCATGCCCCAAAATCAGTGAAGCAGAAATAAATTAGGCCCAACAAGTGTGGACTAACTACAAAAATTAAACGAAGCTGGAGATACATAAAAAAAAAACAGAAAATGCATTGGTAAGTGATGATAAATAAAATTTAATAGATCAAAAAATTCTTTTCTAAAGATTTCTTTAGAAAAAAATTCTTTCACCATTGCATTGCAGAACTCCCAGTTCTCTCCTAAAATTCGTTCACCACTGCAACACTCCCACTTCTCTTATATGTA
>JAHWFP010025598.1:41170-51530 GCA_023313725.1 Lithobius niger
TAGAACATTCCCAGTTCTCTTCCATAAAATTCTTCGACCACTGTAGCGCTCCCAGTTCACTTATATAAAATTCTTTCAGCATTCCATTACTCCCGGTTCTCTTGTATAACATTCTTTCGCCATTGCAGCACTCCCAATTCTCTTCTATAAATTATTTCACCATTACAGCTTTCCAGTTCTCTTATATAAAAGTTTTTTTTTACCAGTGCTGCACTCCAATTCTCTTATATACAATTCTTTCACCGTTGCAGACCTCCCAGTTCTCTTACATAAAATTCTTTCGTCATTTCAGCAACATTATAACCGTTTTAAGATGGATTGAACTCAAAAAAGAACATATCAATTTATCGAATAACCAAGACTTCAAATTAGAAAAACAAGTGAGGTTGTGCCAAATATCATTGATGGTGTAATTGCAAAAGAGTTGCTGGAAAATGAAAAACAAGAACAATTAATGAGGAATAAATAATGGCGAATAACATCGATTGGAATAGTATTTAGCCAAGAAAAGTGCCGTCAATTGGTACCGATATAAGTCAATGTAGACTATTTTGCTATGAAAAATTAAAGGAAACTCTAAAGTAGTTTTAAGGAAAGTAGCAAGGAAAAATTTTCATTTCACCTTTTCAGTAATATTTGATAAACACAGATTTCTGGTTGCATTTCCTTAAACATTATTTGAAAACATAAAACAATTACCCTACCACTCTGAAAGAAGAAGAAAAAAAACAATTCCATTAAAAACTATCAACAACAAGAAAAAAAGGAAAAAAGCAAACAAATTATTAAACTGAAAAAAAAAAAAGAAAAAAAAACAGCTTCATTCTTTAGAAAAATAAATTGACCTCGTATCCCAATAAGATCGCAGCATTGAAACAAAACAAACTTGGAAAAAACATGGACATAAACTTTATAAACCAGATCAACCAGACAAAAACAAGCGACTACCTAGTCACAATCGGTCGTCTCTACACTTCCGCTACTTTTTCAATGAAAATGTTAAGGCACACAGCTACATCATGCACTGCATCAGCGGTCTCTATTATATAATCTAGCAAGCGGCTGCAGCGACTATCCAGTCGCAACTGGTCTTCTATACACTTTTGCCACTTCCCATATAGGCTACGTTGAGGCACACACCTGTATCACGCACTGCAACATCGATCTCTATTAGATGATCTAAAAGCAGTAACCATCACAATTGCCGGTCTTAAAAGTGTTAGCTTGTAGGCCAATTTTAGATTTTAGCTGTTAGGCCTATTTTTTTATCTGCCGATTTAATTTCTTAAGTAGCAGCAACACGGTGCCCTCCCGGCATACAGATACAGTGGTAGCGAGCAAAGTGATGGGAGAGACGCTCTGGAGAGATATCATAATTGTTGTTGATGACGCCAGCCGCGACTTGTAAAAACTTGACATTGCCGTGGTAACGTGATTTTAGGCATACTTTTTTTTTTACCTGACGTTTTAATTTCGTAAGTACCAGATAACGGAGAATTTGATTCGAGAATACGACCTATTCATCCATGCAGTATGGTGACGAGACTATTTTAAATGTGTGTCGTTAATGAAATCCTTTTGTTTTTACGGTTGGATGTTATCCTTAGGGCTTACATGCGGCTATCAAATGTTATAATTTCATTTAGTTACGTCGACAAAGCCTATTAGCTGTAAGAAAGCAATGATGTTTAAATTTGCCGCTTTTTTTAACTCAATTTTGGTAACTGAAAATACCCAGTAGCAACCGGTAGTCTTCGTCTGCAGTACCGTTCCGAGGTTGAAAAAAAGCGACGGACCGACGGATGGACAAAGTCGTTCCAATAGTCTTCTCAGCCGGTAAGGCTGTACAAAAACACTAAAACTATAGCAACCATTACAATTGCCGGTTTAAAGTGTGTTAACTTTTTAGTGCCTTTAATTGCCTATTCGTTAAGTGCCGTTTTAATTTCGTAAGTAGCAGCTAACGGAAAATTGGGTTCGAGAGTAGGCCTATTGATTTATTGTTTTTTGAAGTCCCCTTGACTGCCATTGAAGATGGCGACGGTCGGACAAAAAGTTTTCCCAGCCGTTTCGGCTCTATACAGCACTGAAAAGAAAAAGAAAAAGCCAACAAATTAACTGAAAAAAAAAACCAGAGCTTGTATCCCCATTAAACGCACAACTGTGAAGGTACACAAATAGACAGATTCGAACTATAATTTTAACTCCAATACCAGAGAACAAAGATTGTGACACACAAGTTTTCATGCACGCGAACACACGTATATGTAAATAATAAAACAAAACAAAAACGGTTGGATATTTTACACTTTAAAAATACTCACACAAAATACAAGTATAGTATACCGCAGCGCTCCGTACCTGAACCTTCGCTGTTTATTTTATTTTGAAAAGATTTGGAGTGCAATCCAGCAAATGCACAAAATGTTTGCAGTTGACCTAAAGCTTCACCCAGCAGATATAGCAACCGGGGGGAATTTGTCACTACATGCTGAAAACTACCAAATACTCAACACTGTACAATATTTAGGCATATGGTTTCCATCTCACTAGCAGTCACTAGTACACTGTAGCCGTGTTGTGCTACTAGCAAACCGTAGATCAGTCATAGTCCCACGTTGCTGCAGCTCGGGATAAATCTACATCAAGTTACGGGCATTCAACATGTACGTTCGTCCACTTTTGCAGCACACAAGCCCAGTTTGGTCCCCATATCTTAAGGATATCGACTACCTCGAATCAATTCAGAGATATTTTACAAAATCTTGACCAGGTATACTGTGTGTATCTTAAACACGTGAGTCTCGACTCTGTAGAATTCCGTAGACTGAAGCAGATCTTAGGTTAACGTTTAGTATTGCTCCACAGTCAACCAGCAATAGACCCCATTCTTTGGAGTTAGTCCTATAACCTGAACAAGGAGTCACAGTTAAAAATCGATTGCGCCAAAAGCAAGATTAGATAGCAGACAAAACTTCCTTGCCGTGAGGATAGTCTCAGTTTGTAATTCACTGACTGAAGAAGCAACACTGGCCTCCTCTGTCAATCGCTTTCAAAAAGATTTAAGTTCAACTGACTTGTCTAATTTTTTTTAATGACCAAAGTATTGCACAGTCATTGGTGGCGATTCTCACCAATAATAATTTATACCACGGTTGGGACGTCAAGCTAACTCGTATTTAATTAAAACGTGTTTGTGTTTATGTTTTGTGAAAATTGCTTCAAGAAGACTGCTCAATTAGTATTTCGATATGAATGAAGGTTACCCAATTTTAGTTTGTGGAGGGGGGGGGGGGGTAAGTGTGTGATAGACGGGCGAGTCCTTTGGCTCAATTTTGTGATGGGAGGGGGGGGGATTAGACAGACGCGTCGGTGGCAAGGTTTCACGCTGGAATCTCGCTCGTGTCTATCGATGCTGTTTGGAGCGAATAATTCGATATGTGAGGCAGCAGGGATAACATGACATTGCTGGACATTCGGAATAGGTGAGTAATATATTTTGTGCGTTTGTAGTTTGAGAATTTATTCAAAATTACGGTAATAGACTAATAGGTGTATAGGTATGAATGAAGGTCATTCCATTTTAGTTTGTTGAGGGGGGGGGGTAGTTAGACAGAATCAATAAACTTATATATGGGCGAGACATGTGAGAGTTACCAGGTAAAGATTTCATTCGGTACATCTCTTCAAGTTAAGTAATTCATTTTGCACGTTTTTATTGCGTTACGTTTTTGGACGCTGTATTTGGTTGTTGGTGTGTGCGTTCTCGGTCGCGTGATCTGGAAGTGTCAAAGGTGTGGGTTATCTGCAAAAGTGTGGGGTAACTTGATAACCCACACTTTTTGCGATGACGCACACTTCCGCTCACGGTTAACGGGATTTATACCACGGCTGTGACGTCACGCTAACTCAACACCATGCTAAACTTCCGTAGGTTAAATCCCATTAACCAACACTGAAAGTGTGCGTCATCGCAAAAAGTGTGGGTTATCAAGTTACCCCACACTTTTGCCGATAACCCACACTTTCTACACTTCCAGATCATGCGACCAGGAATGCACACACCAACAACCAAACACAGCGTGAAAAAAACGTAATGCAATAAAAATGTACAAAAGAAATTACTTAAAAGTAATGAAATCCTATCCCTGCAAACTCTCACATGTCTGGCCCATAGCTAAGCTTATTAACTCCGCATTAACTCCCCCCTCCTTCTATAAACTAAAGTGGAATGACCTTCATTCATAACGATACCCTATTACCGCATTTTTTAAACAATTCTCAAACTATAGTTTGTTTCACATTATGCTTGCAGAAAACTGACTGTATGACACCACGTTTCCTTGCACTACGAGTGCAAAAAATATGTGATATCACACTTGTAGACTCTACACCGTTACTGTTACTGTGTTCGAGTGGGACATTTACGTGTATTTTGCGCTCGTAGTGGAAGGAAACGTGGCGTCATACAGTCAGTTTCCTGAAAACATAATGTGGAACAAACTATACAAACGCACAAAATGAATTACATACTTTTCCAGAATGTCCCAGCAATATCACTTTATCCCTGCTGTCTCACATATTGAATTATTTGCTCCAAACACGACAAACGATAATTCGATAAACACGAGCGAGCTTCCAGCGTAAATCAACGCTTCTGGCAAACTCCCCCCCCCCCCCTCCATAAAGTTTGAGCGAAAGGACTCGTCCGTCTATCACACACTTCCCCCTCCACAAACTAAAATGGTATGACCTTCATTCAAATCGAGGACACTGATGATCAACGTTTTCTTGAAGCAATTTTCACAAAACACAAACACGTTTTAATTATATACGAGTTAGCTTGACGTCCCAACCGTGAAATAAATGATTTATTGGTGACAAATCACAGTTATCGATTTTTAACCCACGGCTGCGAGGATTTGTCCAGCTTGACTAAGCAAACCGTGAGTTTGTTACCTACAACTATTAATTAACCTACGGATATTTAACATGGCGTTGAGTTAGTGTGACGTCACAGCCATCGTATAATTACTGTTATTGTCGTCGTTATTATTATTAAATTTATTTCCTTACTGCCAGTTTTGTAACTACATTTTTCTGTAATTTTAAGTCGAATCTGTGTATTTGTCTCTAATAAATGTAGCCAAATCATCCCCCCCCCCCCACCCATTTTGCATTTTAGTTTACTTCCTTGTTAACCATATTGTACTATATTTTTTGTTATTTATACAGATACACCATTTCATTTTTGATAGCAATTTTGGTAACACTTATGATACACTATTTTATCATCATGTTTTTTCAACTGAATGGTCAACAGATTCCAATTTAAGTTAACAAGAAAAGTGTTAATTTTTTACTTATTCCACCACCTTCGTCCTCTAAATCACACATAAATATTCCCTTACTCTCCACTTACCAGATCCTCTAAAACCTTTGTTCATATTTATCGCAATTTTAGGTTTTCAGCACATCTTTTCAGCTTAATTTCCATGTGGCTATCCTCTATTCACATGGGAATTTGCAATTTCCCACCCACCCAAACTTAAAACCATTTGTTTCAGTAGATTGCTTGGTTTACTAAATAAATAGTTTGTGACGTTGTGTTATCAGGGCAAATTTATGTCCATTTACAATGGAAAAACATGGAACTAATAAGCAAAAACAATACTCAAGAAATAAAAATTGTGAAATTGCGTGAATAAAACAAAAAGCAAACAACGTCATGCAGATCGTGGGTAAAGTGGCTAACTAGTGAAATTGATACGATTTCAAGATGGAGCAAACTGAAAGGCACCAGATCCACTATATAATCAATTGTTAGGCTTGTATTTTCCCTTCTTTAACCATCCATCTCCCTTGTTTTGAACTGCACGGCAATGGTGTTTATTTTTCTGCACACCCAAGATCGCGTCTTTCAATTTGCTCCATCTTGAAATCATATCAATTTCACTAGTGAGCCACTTTACCCACGAGCTGCATGACGTTGTTTGCTTTTTGTTCTATTCCCACGCAGTTTCACGATTTTTATTTCTTGAGTATTGTTTTTGCTTATTAGTTCCATGTCTTTTATCTTCTCTATTTTATTTGTTCATTCTTCCTTTTGTTCTAACAGAAAGAGTGGACAAATAAAATGAGAACGATGTGTTCTTCCGTCGGGCAACACAGGAACTATATGTTTCACTCAAACATGATGGGTAGTCTTAACAGCTTTTCATCATTGGGCAACAACTGGCTCTATTCGAAGCCAACCACAACATTTTAGCGTTAAATGCATGGCAGCTCGAGTAACCCATTAGGCAAGGATGATGAATCTTTCAGTGAATTTGTGAATTTGTGAAGAGGCATGAATTTGCGAACGACTGCTTCCTCTATGTTGAATTGAAACGGTTTGTATTTTTGTATACCGAAGTTTAAGCTCAGTACTTATACGAAAAGAGGCGATGACAGATTTATGCACTGCATATCTCCTTCAGTCTAACTAAAAACCCAGCCTAATCACAGCATAAAAATATAGACCAAAACAGGAACTTTCACCCAGTCTTACTGCGCATTCTTAACTACCTTTGAAGGCAGTTGAAAATGCTCAGTAAGACTGGGCGAAAGCTCCTGTTTTGGTCTATATTTTTATACTGTGATTAGGCTGGGTTTTAGTTTCACGGATTCAAGTGAGTGGGGTTATATCTCCTTCAGTTATGCCCGAAACTATGCCTTCCATATTAGTTAGCTGGTATAGAATCACTTCATAGTCATAAGCAGTCATTTTCAATGAACCCCAAGCGTCATTGATGAACAGAAGATGGTCTTCACCTTTGGTACGTTTTATTTCCCAGTTGCTCGAGCGAACATCCTGAAACCGCTGTTAGTTTCTTTGCCACATGAGCTTTACAAGAAAAATCTATCAAAGCAGACCCTCGTTCAAATCCAATTCAATAACCTTTTGACTTGAAGTTCCAGTTCCTATTGGTGCTTGTATTAGTCCCTATGCAATGACCGTATCTCAATTAGACAATACACAAGGGACTGGGCTGACGTTAATTCAGCTGTTCCACAGGTTCTGTCCTTTTAAAATCTAACTTCAACTTTTAACAGCAATATTGCTGGCGATCTTAACATTATTCTCCTGAGTTTTTCATTACCCTTTTTATTTTAAAATTGGTGTCAACTGCCGGCTTAGCTGCCAAAGACTCCAGTGAACTAAGTCGTGACAAATTTGTCATAACGCTTTTGAACTAACAATTCTAGCTGTAACTACAATAATGTGCAATTCCTTTCTAGCCCAAAACTTCTCTGCAGGAACTCATTATCCTTCCTGACAAATTGTTAAATCGTGTGCAGAAAGGAGCCTTCTGATCTCTCAGGATTTCAAAATGCCCCCTTATGAAGGAAATCAAAATCAATTTTGTTCATAACGAATGGGCCGAGGAAGGGCAATGGCCACTGACATTTCTCCCAAATTAAAATACTCTTCTTAAAAATTTACAAAGTATACTCTTCTTATTAACACTAAAATTGTATCAAGCCTAGTAAATTACTATATGTCAACATTTCATATATTTATCAATACTAATCATACACGGCGATAACCGTGTATATATATGTGACTGAAGTCCTCTTTCCAGCAAGACTAGAACTATTAATTTCTCCGTTCCTATTCAATATATTTCGACCAAACTTGGCCCGATAGTAGAGAGGTATAGAAGGTATATTTATGCCAACTTTTCCGGGCAAGAGTAAACGTACGGAGCCGCACGTAAATTTGAAAACTGTTCATTTGTTGTTGTTGTTGCGGTTGTTCTTGCGTGACACGGTTTCAGAAAAAAACTACTGCACCTACCTAAAATCTGAAACATGATCTAAGCCAGAAATTTCCCTGGGCTTCATCCTCACAGAGACCACTTTTCCGATTGGTCGAGCCATTCCGGAGTTACGGGTCCCTGAACGATCATTTTGATTGTTTTATATTGTTTTAACCATTGTAATTAGGGAGCAATGCCACTCAGCAAACTCGAATAGTCGATCTTTTGTTATCGATGCACAAAGAAAGTTAAAGTCCTTCCCTCCGTCCGCTTAATGTACTCTTAGTTCTCTAATGTTCGCAGCAGCTACAGCAATGCTCAGATTTATTTAAAATGTCACCTTCGCTGGACAGTGCTTTATAGGCAACTTACCGTGGCTTCCCTCAGCTCTCTTTCCAATCGGACCAGTTGCGTGATAGAAACAGAAATACATGAGTAAAAAAACACCAGTCAAGGCTGGACTTTAATGACACCTACCCAACCGCCACCAAAAAAATAAAAATGTTAAAAAATAATAACAATAATTATAATAATAATCTATATATATAATTGCACAAGATCCGCAACTCAGTCATCGGCAGCGCAGCAGCAATCTGCAGCAGCTGCATACGATGCCATCTCCGCCATCTACCGATGGAACGGTAAATTATGAGAGTAGCAGCCAAGGCCCGCTGAGATAGTAGCTGCTCCCGGAACGCAACGGCCAGCAGCGCGAACATACGATGCCATCTACCGACCGAACGGCAAATTAAATGAGGGGGGGGGGGGGGCGGGGGGGGGGGGGGAGCGAGACGACGCGGAATGAGCGAAGCGAGCGACTCCGCTAGTAATACTAATAAACAGCAATGGGTGTCAAAGCGAGATTTAAACATTTCGACGGAAAAGTTGATAATAATGAGCTGGGAGAACTTGCCAGACATTGATCATTGGAGAGAAAAAGCCACAAACATTAAAAAAATAATAATCGTACTTAGAACGTCGAAGGTACAGAATGTTGAACATATATCCAGCTGACATTATTTCTGCATTTGGACAGTCAGATACGACGATTTTTTGACACAAATCTAGAGCTGTGTCGTTGCTGATGGTGACTGAATCGATAGATATAAAATGTTTCGGCGATGATTGGGATATATATATAAGAAATAGACATTTTGAAGCGTTTATAAACGAATCGATAAACGGTTTTCACCGTATTGAGAGTCGCTTGCAAGCGGAAACGCTTCCCCGTTTGTTATTTCAATGGGAAAGCGTTCCCCGCTGCCAAGCGACTCGCAAGCCGCTGACTTTTAAAACTCCCCTTAGCATTGCCCATATTCTAATCACAGCATTCACGTTCTAGATACTCCGTCGTCCAATAGGCTGATGTGGGTCACGTGATCTTGTTTTAGTTACGAAATTCGCGGCGTTGCTGCAAATAGCGTTGTTCTTTTTTTGAATTTACTGCAATTTTCTTTATATTGCTCGAAGATTCTACCGTGCTTTATGTAGGAGGTGAAAAGGCGCCTTTAAATTTCGCAGTGGTAGTAGTTTTCGAATGCGCATCACGTGAACGTCACGTGACTTATTCTGCAAAATGGCCGCAAATTCTACAGGTAAGATGTTTTATGTGTTGAACTAAGCAAAACGTCCTCTGCACATATCCTCAAACCCTGATCTAACACCATGTGACTTTATTTATGGGGATATGTCAAAGATAAGGTGTTCATTCCTCTCCTTCCAACCAACCTACAAGATCTTAAGCAACGGATAACAGCAACAATTGCCGTAATTGACGAGCAGTGACGGCATCAGGACTGAATTGTTGGGGGGGGTGGGGGGGCCGACAAAGGGCACATCTGGAAACAGAGTGGGCCAAGGATTTTTTTCAAGGCAACCACATTAGGCACTTTTCTTTCGTTTAACCCAACTTGAACGTAACCTAACCTTCAATGTAGTGCAATTTATTTGTAAAATACGTCCCATAAACACACAAAATAAATATGGCTACACATATAATAATAATAATAATAATTTCTCCACAAAGAGGTGGAAGGACTACGGAAGGGTGTTGAACCGCTGATACCGAGCCAAACTAAGAGAAAAGTGACCATTATAAACATTAATAGACTATAATGGTAAATACTGACGCTTCAGGAATTTGTTGAGATTTTCCTGTTTTAGCATACGGCAAAATCCCTGCACCGTTGGCTGGTCTACAGTTGTTGCCTTAAGGGCATTCCAAACATTTACGACACGTACGGAAAAAAAGTTTAGGCGGCAGGTAGTCCGCACAGGCTGGCAAGCGAGCTTCCAGTTATGACCCCTTATAACCATAGCTCCCAATACGGGTTCGAAAAAGGGAAGATTCACATCAATCAACCCACGGAGTATTTTGTATGTGAGAATCAAGTCGAAGCGAATGCGACGCAATTCAAGTTGGTCCAGCCCTGTGCGAGTGAGGCGTTCATAATAACTAAGGTTGCGCATGCCACGTAGGCTTTTCGTAAACCGGCGCTGAACGGATTCTATCAGGTCAATATCACCCAATAAGTGAGGGGACCAAACTGGGGTAGCGT
>JAHWFP010025599.1:9476-22123 GCA_023313725.1 Lithobius niger
CAGTGTGCTATCCACCATTCTACTGCTGTCGCTACCTGTTTAAGTTTGGCGGTTCGTAACGGAAAAAGTTCAATCCAGCCACGATGTTCGCAGACAATCACCAGGATGTGCTTGAAGTTTCCCGGTGCAGCTGGAAGCGGACCAATTAAGTCTAAACTAATGTTAAAGGGTCCTGGGGATGGTTGCATCACTTGAAGAAGGCCACCAGGTTTAGTTTTAGGAGCCTTGCACACTTGACATGTAGGGCAGCAACGAATGAAGCAACCAACTGATTTACGCATGTGGTACCATGTCAGATGTTCTTGAAGGCGGTGCAAAGTTTTGAAAACACCTCTATGTCCGGCTTCTGGAGGGGAGTGTGCAGTTCTCATGCACCGAATTTAAAGACTCCTTGGCACAAAGATTTTATAGGAGATAGTCCCGTTCACCTGGTCTCTAATGTCACGCGACTGAAATGCCTTTGTTAACAGACCTTGACGCATGGCAAAATATCCAGGCTTTAGGGCCTTTTTGGTGACACTGCCACCATTCTCTTCCAATCTTTTAATGTGCTTTAAGGCAACTGGATCCTTTCGCTGTGCTTCCTGAAACTCAATGAGTGATGGAAAATCGCTGTCGCTCAGATCAATCTTCATTTCTTCTATTTCCACTCCGTCGTAGCAGTTGTCGGCCATATTGGGATCTTCATGCATCCTCGATAAATAGTCAGCCACTTCGTTGTCGACACCCTTCCTCCATTTCAATGTGTAATTACGGCCTTCCAATTCCATTATCCATCTTGCTAATCTCCCAGAAGGATTAGGCATCTTGCGCAGAGCTGTAAGGCCGGCATGGTCCGTCTGAAGTTCAAATTCGGTGTTTTCAATGAAAGGCCGAAACTTATTGACAGCATAAATTACATCAAGCATCTCTTGTTGAGCCGTGGAGTATTTCTTCACAGTGCTGGTTAATCTCCTGCCGGCGAAGGCCACAGGTTTGAATTCCTCACCAGGACCTCTTGACTGATGACGCATCCTATGCCACTTCCGGAAGCGTCGCAGGCGATGGAAAATTTTGATGATAAATCCGGTAATTTAAGTATGCAATCAATGAGTCCGGCCTTCAATTCCTTTACGGCATCCTTGTATGCATCTGACCAATGCCACTTGATGTCTTTCTGCAATAAATCGAAAAGAGGCAAAGCCACCGAGTGATAGGTAGGCAGAAATTGGCGGTAAAAAGCGAATAGGCCCAGTTGACGCTGCAACTCTTGACGCACGTAGGATCAGGAAAGTCTTGTATTGTCTTCACGGATGTTGGTTCGGGTCGCAGTAGGCCAGGGCGAAGTACGTGACCGAGATAAGTGATTTCTTGGGCACATAATTGAACTTTTTTAGGTTAGCAGTGAAGCCAGCATTTCCCAATCTTGTCTAAATGTCATTTAGGTGTTCTATGTGCTCAGCAAACGAATTACTAAATACACATAAGTCGTCGACCAAAACCATCGAGTGATGAAAAAGTTTAGTCACCAAGTAATTCCTCCAGGATCCGAGCAAATGTTGCGGGAGTCTTTTTAATTCCAAAGGGCATCACATTGAAGAAAAAACTCCCACGATGACAGCGAAAACCGCTCTTGGCATTGCTTGCTTCGTCCAGTGGAACTTGTAAATATCCCTTATTCAGATCGATGACGGAAAAATACTTGGCCTTGCCCAGGGGAACCAGAATTTGGTCAATCCGGTTCGGAGGCTGCGCATCAAAAATAGAAGCATTATTCAGTTTTCTGTAATCAATGCATGTCCTCTTCTGCCCAGGCATCCCTTCTTAGGCGCAAGGACAGGGCAAGCTGCCCAGGGTGTAAATCCTTTTTCTATGACTCCCAATTCCAGCCACTCATCAATCTGAGAATGAATGATCTTCCTTGATCCTTCATTATAAGTCCTATGAGCTAAACGAATTGGCTTGGTGCTCTCTTCCAGAATGATGGAATGCTTCCCAACATTAGTGCGCCAAAGCCGCGAAGTTAAAACTTTTTTATGCTGCTTCAGACAATTTCGCAGCAACTTCCGTTGAGCATGAGAACAGTCGGCCTTAACAATGTGAGTTTCAATGGTCTTCCAGTCTTTTATTTCTTGCACATCTTCTTCTTCTTGTTCATTATGACAGGTGTTAATGATGGTGTCGTCATAAAATGATGTTAGTCGTCCATTACCGATCCTCCAGCCACCTGCTCGGATATCAGCAATAACACATGTTTTGCCCATGAAATCACGGCCTAAAACAAGATGGTCGGTTGCACCAGGAAGAATAAGCAGGGTGTGCGGTGTTTTACGCCCATTATCCCATTCCAACGTCACACGGACATAACCGGACCCGGAGATTTTTCCGGAAGCCTATAAAAAAGTTATACGAGTGTTCGTGTAGATTTTATGACCTCTGTTTTGCAAATCATCCGCCAACTGTTGCGAACAGACGGAACTTGTTTCTCCAGTGTCGAGCAGCAATCTTAATTTTATACCAGCAATTTCGACAGACATTAAGGGGTGCACACCATACTGTGTGTCTCGATCCAATTTGTGTGCAGTATTAGACGCAAAAACCTTGACATACTTCATCGCCCCTTGCTCAAAGCCTTCCCTCACTTTTCAGTCCTTACTCAATTTTGAGGCCTCTCTGTGCCGTTTAGCCGGGGGCCTCCTAACCCGTTTTTTGGCAACAGATCAGGACATTGCGACGATAGTGACCTACGACGCCACATTCGTGGCACGTGACCACCCTCGTCATTCCTTTCTGCGTCGGAGCTGTTGGAGCCCTTAAAGGTACTCTGTCATGCTTCGGTTGTTGGGGAGGTGGCGGGGGTTGAGGTGGAGATTTTACACGTTGATGAACAGGCTCAGCATGAACCGGTGTGTATTTCTTTCCATGAAAACCTCTTGGGTCCAAACTCTGCATGCTGCACTGTGGAATACCATTTCCCATGCTCGGCTAAGCATCAAAGGGGTATTCAGAAGCCCTAACTGGATTATAGTCGTAAGCCCTTTCTTCCTGTTGACGCTGCCGTCCAAGTTCTCGCGGACTAGATGGTGGCTGCCACGCTAAACTAGGCTCTATACAAGATTCGGCTGGTGGCGGAATTTTATGAAGACGCTGTTTCAAAAAAAATCGACAGAGTTTGGTTCCCTCATCTGCTAAATTTTCCAACGAAGTAAACTGCTTAATCCAGAGAAGTGCTCTAAACTCGGGATGAGCTTGATCAATTACCCGTTGAATTTTGACTTGCTCTGATGCTTCAGGATCAATACGCTCATAATATCCGGCAATACAACGAATAAAATGGCCTACACTTTCATCAGGATGCTGAGTACGTAACTGAAGTTCACGAAAAAGTTCATTTTTATAATCAGCACCTTCAAATTCCAAACGAAACGAATTCAAGAATTTCTCCCAACTATCAAATTGTCCGGCGAAACGGCACCATTTTTCGGCATGTGACACCAAAGCAACTGGGATGATGGTAGTCAATATATAATTACCTGTTAGCTGGAAGGCCTTCGAATACTTTTCAAGGGCTAATAAAAAATCTTGAGAGGTTTTCGTATCCCTGTGCCCTGAGAATCTCGGGACAGGTATCCAGGGGGTTTAAAATTAGGCACAGTTTCCATCTTCTTAGTTGTTACGGTTGTTAAAGACTGGCCTTTTTCCACTTTGGGTTGAAGAGCCCCTCCCAGTGAAATTCCAACATCAACATAGGTAGGTGGAGGGGCAGCCGTGCCGCGCTCCACAACATCACCTTTCAAAGTCACATGCGGTAAAGTATTTAAAACGTTTGGAGGCGGGGCGGGTCGGGCGGGGCCGACTCGTAGCCACCTACAGGTGCACCATTTACATGTGCGGCACAATCCAAAAAAATTAAAGGAACAGTGGGCACACTATTGCTAACTGATGGTGATTGACTAACATCCAATGTAACGCCGCACATCGAACGCTGAAAAAAACGGTTGAAGTTGAAGTCACAGTGTGAGATGAGGACTTACATTTGTGGTTATCACTCACTGAAGGTTGCACAATATTAGATTGAGTGAGACCCACATTAACAGCGCACGAACGAGCTGTGTTCTGGAATAAAGCTTGCGAGAGATCAGGTTGGAACCGATCGTTGTGCTGAAGTTGCGGCTCTTGACTCCCGTTAGCTTCAAACAATAATTTTTGTAGCAGCCTACTCTTTGAAGCCATGTCAAAAGGTGCTGACGAAATCCATTGTAAAATAGACTCGAAAGTCAAAGCACTGTTATTACCACCATTATCAATACCAGGTGATGGAAATCGTGCATCATGCAATATTGGAGGTGATGGATACCTTGACGAGACACTACGCTGCACATTGTCAACCTTAGCACTATCATAAGTAATACAATTTACCATACGCACAACAGGTGTGTCATCACCAACCAACAATAAATTTCGTACATTTGAGTCGGTATCACCAGCTTGGGACCCCGAAACGACATTTGATGAATGCTGCATCACATTACTTAGTAACAGTAAAATATCACACTTAGACTCACTGTCACTTAACATTGGTGGTGGTTGCAAATAAATCGAATCAACTGGTGGTGAAAATCGAAATCTGGCATTTAAATTGTCACTTGGGCATGTTTCATCAACAAAATGTAACACAAGTGACGCCGCGCCCCATGGTGTACTAGGCACCAACACATCAACGACAAATGTCAACATTTTGGGCATCAGGTATTGGGGAATTGCTTCCCGAATTACCATTGCCATAAATGGGCAATACCACACAATTCTAGAAGAGGTGGAGAACCACGACCACTGGAGCGATCGCTCCCCACAAAATCTTCGTCCATCGTGAAAAGTAAAAAAAACTATATCCACAGTTCAAAAATTACAACCAAAAAATTAGTGCACGTCCGCGCAATAACGTAGGCCGAAATAATAATAATAAAAAAGTTCATCCACCAAATTTGTTATGGCCAGTCAACAGTCAAGTCGCAAAAATTCACACAACAATGGTATAAAAATTCACTCAAATCAGCCAACTCACCCAAATTGCAGTTGATGATGCCGTTGATGTTCGCTGACGTCCCAACCGAGCAGCCGCTCGTTGTGGTAGAAGCACAGGCGAAGCACAAACGCGCACAATTATACCGAAGCACAAACGCGAGCCGCAAAACAAATTGAAGCCCGGTTGAAGCAACTGCATACGAGAAACGCACTTGAATAATGCTGGATGGCAAAATTTACAACAAAGTCGTAAAAGTTAACATAGTTCATAAAAGAAAATTATGGCTTAATTATGGCTTAACTATTTCCTTAACTATGATACACCAGTCCAAAAAGTTCACAATTAAATTGTCCGCAGTAATTTAAAAAAATAACATACGGGTTGAAAGAATGGCACAAGACCCCATTTCCTTAATAAATGGTGGGTCGTAAAAGTTCAAAAGTCTGATTATTCATAAAAAAATGAACGCACGGGTTTAAATCCTTAATGGCACGGGCCCCCATTTCCTTAATTATAATCATATAACTTGGTAGAATGGATATAGAGCACACCAATGGTTTGCATCCGAGTTAACCAGTTGAACCCAAGTGCTGGGGGACACTCGAGAAGTATGATTAGTTAGGAAACAACACAATGTGTCGAATTGCATTTAAAGTTAATAATTACGAAAGTTAATGGCCAAATCAGGGAAACAAATGTACGCACTAATAGGCTTAAATAACTTACGTAGATGAAGCACCATAATAGCCTTAGCATAAGTTGGAGAACAATGTCGCATAACCGCACATAAAGACTATCAGCTACCTCAGTAGATGATCCTAACTCGATGATAAATCACAGTTTACAGATCAAGAATGCTCGCGGTCAGCCCTTATAGGGCATGACCTATCGATCATTCTAGAATCTTTTTCGCACGCCATAAAACCCAAATGTGATGCAAGTTTTGGTATGCGTTGCCTGCCGATCAAAAGTTCTGGATTTCAATAGAAATGGAAAGCAACGCCCCTTTTAACCCACCCCTGCCATTGAGTGGGGGTCGGCTGATGCTACAGTATGGCGGGGGTCAACTGACAAAGGAACCGGTTGAATCCAGCGCCAAAGATGACGCCTAAAAGCTGATGTAAGACCTTTAGAATATATGGCAACTATACAAGCCTATATAGCGCCCTAAGTAACCAGAGTACATAGCTAGTTAGCGCTACGTACACCGTTACAAGCTTTGACAAGTTACGATTCGTACATCTTGGCTACTTCTACAGGGTAAATGTAATTCGTCGATTACTCACTGGTATTGTTCAGTCAGGGGGGAATAACAACCTGTGTTGAAATCTGTGTACTCATAGGAGCTAAACAGAATGAAGCCCTATGGGCAAAATTGAAATAGTGACTTGGTATACAGCATGGATCTAACATATTTAATCCTCAGTTGGAGAAAAGGAATAGAAGAAAAATATGTGTGGACTATTATGAAAAGGGTTGGTGCGTAACAAAATAATTAGATGGATAATAATACCAATGAAATGAGGAGAACAATGAACAATAGAGACAAAAGCATGTACGACAAGTACAGAGTTACAACTTCTGAACACAAGAATACTTCGACCAAAGTCTTGTAAGAGTACTGTTGGGGCATAACTCTTTCAGCATTGTTTGCAGCTAACAGCAGTATTGGAGACAAGAGTGGAAATATTTACAATAAATGGACACAGAAACACAAAATTTTAGTAATGAGAGATGAATAGATGCATCAGCATTATCTTTTTGCCATTGATGGACAGGGTAGTAGGTCAGTTAGTATGTGTTCAGATGTCTTCCTTCTCCTTTCAGCTTGTCATCTCGAGATTTCTTGTTAGAGCAATTCTGGTTATTTTACATATATAGGCATTGCCTATATCATTATACAAGTGTTCCATCTATTTTATTAAATTTGTATAATTATCACATTAAGTTTAACTAATTACAGAGTCCTGGGGGGATATTTTCCAATTATAAAGCTATTTTACTTATGTTGGCAATACTAACTTCAGTGTGTTAAAACATCTTACTTCTGTTTTATTAAACATTTCTAAAATTATCACATCAAGTTGACGTAATTACACAATCCTTGGGCGCAGATTTTTCATTTATAAGACTATTTTACCTACATCCGCAAGAATTTATAGACGGTTTGGAGCCCCAAACCTCTATAAATTCTTTGAAATCGGTAATACTAACATCAGCGTTTTTGCAATAATTATTATTGCAAATGTGTTCCTTCTCGTTTTATTAAACATTTCTTCAATTACCACATCCGTATGAACTAATTATAGAACCAAACTAGTTGAAATAAATAATTTACACTTTTAAATTCCTTAAAATGTGTATTTCACTATTCTATTATCACACACTATCTATCACTATCATACACACATTTATTTGATCATTCTGGATTGAGGTTATCATTATCAATCAAAGAATAGGATGATTCATGTACTGAATTTATTTGCTCTGTAACAGATTCATCGCTTTTTGATTCCTTTGTTGTCTTTGAGTGAAGAGAATTCTGTTCTGGTCTACTCAGTGTCACCCCCGACATCGGATTGAAGTCGGATTGAACCTTTCCCGCCTGGCATCCTTTTTTATGTATGTAATGCATTCGGTAATTGTGAGTGTGGGAACCAGTTAGACATCAATTTGTCTTCAGTTATCGTCCGCTCAGACGTGCATGGATCAGTCTTCTCAGTTGCAGGTTCAGTAGATTGATGCAACAAATAAGCTATGAGGTTAGCCCTGTTGATGTGCAAAAACAGACTGTCTGGATCGGGAATAATTGTTTGTGTAGTTTTATACTTATTGCATTCTGCTGTCCTATGTTTGCATCAATGAGTTGTTCATTTTATTTTACCATTGTACACGTACTGCTGTATGAATGTTAGAGCACTGTTTTGTGTTTCTATTGAAACATCCACCCTTTCCCCAAGATGTGACAAGTGATTCATTGCTTCTTCAAGTCAGAATGATTTATTAAAAAACTACCTTTTTTGACACATTGTAGAAATTGTTGGTTACGTCACTTCCTGTAATTGTATGATGTGCTGGCAATGTAATACTTGCAGTATGGCCAATGTACTAACATATCTAGCCTATATGAACAAATAGAATACCAGGTATTCTTCAGAGAATGGCAGGCATGCTTGAGAGAATACCAGAAATTCTTGAAACAGTTCCAGGCATTCTTGAGGGCAATCTTGAGAGAATAACAGGCATGCTTGAGACAATACCAGGTATTATTGAGAGAATACCTGGTATATATTATTGAGTGAATACCAGCTATCATCGAAAGAATATGTGGTATTCTTGAGAGAAAACCTGTAATTCTCTCAATAATGCATAGTATTCTATCAATAATGCCTGTATTCTGTCATGATTGCCTGATATTCTCTCAAGAATACCCGTTATTCTTTTAAGAATAGCTGGTATTTTCTAAATAATATGCGTATTTCTCTCAATAATATCTAGTATACTCTGTAGAATACCTGATATACACTCAAGAATACCTGGCGCAGTCTCAAGAATGCCTGAAAAACTCTCATTATCTCTGGTATACTCTCAAGAATAACTGGTATTCTCTTAAGAATATCTTGTGTTCTGGTTGATAATATAATCTTCATGGTATTCTCTCAAGAATATCTGGTGTTATATTTGATGATATAAGCTCCATATATCAACACATTGGTAACTAGTATTAGTTTGCCAGCATATCACGCAATTACAGGAAGAGATGTAACCAGCTACTTTGACAATGTGTAAAAAAGGTGAGTTTTAATAAATCATTCAAACTTCAAAAAGCAATGAATTGCTTCTCAAACCTTGGAAAAGTGTGGATGTTTCAACAGAAACACAAAACAATGATATAACATTCATACAAGCAATACGTCCGCAATGGTAAAAGAGCTGAACAATTCGTTGATACATAAGTAAGACATAGATGCACATGTACAAACTTCACAAACACTTATTTTGGATGCCGACAGTCTGTGTCAGCACATTAATAGAGATAACCTCGCAGCTTATTACTGGCATCAGTGTACCGAATCCACAACTGAGAGGTTGATCGATCCATGTTTATCCGGGTGGAAGATTAGTGAAGAGACATTGAAGCCTGAATTATTTATATCCTCACAACTATCGAAGGCATTCCAAAAAAGGAATCCAGATGGAAGAAGTTCAAGACTTGAGCTGATGATGGGGTTGATATTCAGTCGACCAATATAGGAATTCTCTCTACTTCAAAGATAACGGAAGAATCAGAAAGTGATGTTTTTGCTACAGAGCAAATAACTTCAGAAGATGAATCATCCTATTCTTCTATTGATAGTGATAGCTCCGATTTAGAATGGAGACCGTAACCAATAATTATTGATAGTGTGCACTATTAGAATGGTTCACTTTGCATAATACCATCGTGAAATACACATTTTAAGGTATTTTAAAATATATATTATTTATTTCAACTAATCAGATTCTGTAATTAGTTCAACTGGAGGTGGCAATTGTAGAAATGTTTAGTAAAAGAGAAGGAACACGTTTGTAATAATAATTATCGCGTATATAGAATCAGATAAAAATGTGCATACATAAGTAATAAACATTAAAAAACACTTGGCACAGAGCACAAAATGAGATAAAAAAACACTGGCAACTTATATTTCGGGACATAAAGCCACTGGTCCCATTAATCATAGAGGAAAAAATTAAATGGTGTGAAGCGTTTTAATGGTGGGAAGCAGAGTTTACAGCAGGAATAAAGGAAACTGGAAGTTGACACACAGGAACCAGACAAACAGGAAATTGACAGCAGGACTGGGTCAAACAGAAAGTGGAGCAAACAAAGGGGAAAAAAGGGGTTACAAAAAGAAGGATTTCAGTTTTATGAAAGTATACAATGCAGGCAGATAGGCCAACAGGAAGCAGTGTAGGGAACAGGAAGTTGACAGCAGGATTCAGGCTAAAAGGAAGTTGACATCAGTACTTGGGCAAACAAAAAGTGGATAAAAAAAATGCAGGGTTTCAGTTTTAGAAAAGCATACTATGAGGGATGTTTGGTGGGTTGAAGGAAAGTATGAGTAGTGTAATAGATTACGCTCCCCAAACGGAAGTGACGTCACAGGGGGTAATGACGTCCTAACCCCCACTTATGACGTCAGTTCCGGTCCAAGATGGCGGCACCCATAGGAGGTCGATCCAAGATGGCCACGCCCTAAAATGGCGTCTAGAGCCCCCCCCCCCCAGTGTCGTCACAACCCTCACTTGTGACGTCACAGGGGTAATGACGTCATAACCCTCATTCATGACGTCAGCAAGACTGTAGGGGAGGGGGGTTGAAACTGTAGGTGGCGCCCTCGAGTAGCAGGTGTGAATCAATAAAAGGCGAAGCAGAATGCTGTCATTTCACATTCTGCAGCCAACATGTCTGAAGATCTGTTCACTCCATCAGGTCGTGAAAGTACCTTTGTCGGATGATGGGAGCACAAGGATAGTTTGGAACCACGTAAAATGGCTGAGGATGGTTTTTTCAGGTGTGGAGACAATGTAGACCGAATATTTGGCGCCTCAGATACAGTGATGTTTGTTTATTGCGAGACTCGCATATGTCACTGGGAAGCCAACCAAAACCCACTGAGGGAACACAAAGATAAATATAAATAATGTTTATTCTTAAAACAGTTCCCAACAGGTAATGAATTCCTCGAAACTAGAGAGAAAGATATCATGTTCCCTCAAGGCCGTGACGAATGTGATTGTTCAGCACATACACCAGAATGAACACAGATAATAGATTGTATATTTTTGGTAACAGAGTGCCTTGTTGATATCCAAGATGGTTACAAAAACAATGGCGGCCGTAGATTAAAGCCGCTCCCTCCAGGAAGACGTAGCCGCTCGTGGTCGTTCGGAAAGACCATTGCAAGCAGAAAGCAGGAGGGTGATGGCTCAATCAGTTCAATTTTAACCTGTGTGTCAGGAACAGTTAAAGAAGGAGTGACGTAACGTGAGTGTAGCATACCTGAAGCGACCTCGCTACCAACAATAACAACAACAATGACTGGAAGTTTGAAGTTAAAACACTACCTGGAGGTTATTCTCCTACTTGTAATAGTGATCGACACTGGAGTGTTGTTATTCAGTAATCTCCAAAATGTGTACGTTATGGACTGTACCTAAACAGAAAAAGAAAAGACTGCTTTATCACAGGAGGAAGACAATACCAACTGTTTACACCACCATTACGTGTCGGATGACGTAATATTATCAACGATGTGCGATGATGTCGACATATTTATGAAGGTTACCAAACATCTTGATGTAGATAACCAATGTACCTTTAATCTCACGTATTACGAAGTGGTAACACTATACATTCACGTTAAAGCGTTAATGGATCAAGCTGTAAACACGACTAAAGTGTGAATAAAAAAAATTTATCATGTTTCACTTTTGCTTTTTATTTTTATTTCTTCTTCCTATCTTTCTCTTTGGTTTTATGAATGGACTCTTGTTACTCCAAGCGGGTGAATTCACGCGTGATGTCACAGATCGCAAATGACGTTACGAGAAAATTTTTGCGAAGTGGCTGGTTCTATTACAACTCTCAACCTAACAAAGTGTTATTTGAAAAACGTACCATGTACGGTATGCTTTTCAAATAACTGAAAAGCTATACATGAGTTTTTTTTGGGGTTTGTGTGTGTTTTTGTGTTTTGAATACTTTGTTGGTCAGTATAAGCTGTCCGAAAGTTTAACCAACAAAGTTATAATTTTACTTACTTAGTGAAGGAAACCAGAGTACCCGGAGAAAACCACTCTCATTATTGTATTTAATCGTAAAAAACATTAACAAAGACCAATCATGGGGCATGCAATTAAAGCCAAATATATCTAATAAAAATGTAAATTTACAGCAAGTAATAAATTTTGAATTGATAAAGCGAATTTTGAAAAAAGAATTTAATTTTGTAAAGCCGACATTCATTCACCCTCGCATACATACATACATACATACACACCCCTCAGTCCCTTCTCTTAATATCATAATGTATTTTAAGAATACATTTTGATATTGAGAGGAAAAATCCCACAAAGTGTACCTTTCCCGGTGTCCACCCTCTAAGCATTTATTCAAAACAGCACGCTACGTGTGTGTGTTTTTGGACTATAAAGTATAGTAGCCAACAACGTCCATTTATCCTAACCCTTGGTTAAAATAGATGGGAATAGTCGTCTACTATATGTTATAGTGTGTGCTTCTTTTCTTTTTTTTTTGATTTTCTTTCTTCTTCACACATTTTTTTCTGGGGGAGGCCGCCGGCGACGTCGTGTCCAGGATGGAATTGCTAGGAATCAGAAAAAAACGAAGCCATACTCACTTACTCGCCGTAACGTAAAGAAGTAAATAATGAAAACAAAACAAATTCTGTACCGAATCCACGCCGTCAGTGTTGGTCGACGGTCGTGGCTGGTTACCCACCGACGCCTTAATCCTATTCCAAGCCCCTGATAGGTCACAGTCAGTGAACGGGAGCATCGGTCTTTGGGGAGGCGTCGGCAGTGAAGACGGCGGCGGTGGTAACGTTAAGACAGGTGGAACGGATGTTTGTGTCTC
>JAHWFP010025599.1:22133-44792 GCA_023313725.1 Lithobius niger
CGCCTAGAACAGCCGTATTATTGACGTCGTTGTTGTCGACCATCGTAACGTAATCCAGGGCACGGAGGCAGACGACGTATGCCATGCAGGCTTGTAGAGCACCAGCCAGCACAGTGACCATGACTGCAACGACCAATTGCTACAACATCCTAGGCTCTGAGCGAACCCAAAAAGCAAAACTCAAGAGTAGACGTAACGATAATGGTGCATGAATGTCGCGAAAGGTTAAGTAATAAGGAGTGGTCTCTCGTGAATGAACCCATTATCAAATGCGTCAACTAGTACGAAAGTCGGAACAGGATTTGTTTATGAAATGCTAAGAGGAAAAAAAACGCGAAGACCTAACCTAATGCTCCAGCAAACAGGGACACTGTCCACACTCGGAGCAGACATCTGCCCCCACCTCCACCCAATCATTACCCATGTATAATAGGGTTACCAGCGCCTTGTCGCACTAAAAGTAAACACAAACGTACCAATTTGAATAGTTTTCAGTCTAGTTATTTAAAGTTTGACAATATTCCAAAAAGGAATACCTACGTTAGTACAAATGAACTTTATCATTGACATAAAGGCGGTATGGCGATTAAGCGACGACTAATGAAAAAAAGAAACACTAGTCAAAACAATTTAAAGACTAATTTAAACGAAAGTAATATCCAGTAAAGTATTACATCGATCACTTTCGAGAGGTCTTAGGGCACCCCGCAAACGATGTTAGGATCACCAGCCTATATATACATGTATATATTATATATATACATATAAAAAAAATTAAAAATCAATATTTAACACGAGACTAATAGCGACTGCAGAAATACCCATAACATCTCTCCACGACATCGTGCACACAGATACGACAAGTCATCTTTTGCAGCGCGAAGACCGGTCGAACTACTATATAAATATATATTCCTGAATTACGTAACCAATTCGAGTCGGTCAAGGGTGCAGCAGCTCAAGGATCAAACCACGGCGGTCACTATCAAAACTGAACGAATTATATTGTATAGACGACTGTTACCAAGACTCCAAATCTGCGGTAATAAAACCGATTCAATTAATTGACATATTCTCGTTTTACGTAATCAACTCGTGTCGGTCAAGGGTACGTCCGGTCTAGGACTAAACCTCGGCGGTGGCTATCAAAACTGAACGGATCATATAACAACAACAACAGCAACATTTTTGCAAAAATGTATGAAAGAAGTCATAAGGTCTGTTGCTAGGTTGCAGTAAAGGCTTTGGAACCGACTCTTTGTATCAATAAACTAATTGAATTAATTAAATTACTGTAATGTAAGACGTACATTGAGAGCTACGACCGATACAGACATCAATTTAAGTAAAAATGATCGTACTTACTGAGGGTCAAACACTGTCTTTAATCGATTAATACGACATTAATCTCGATCGTATCGTAATTAAGAACGTGGTAAACACCAAAGATTACCAATTTTCTAGGTATATAAGCTGCGTTATTCCAAGCAGAAAGCCGTACTCGACCACTACCAAGCTACGTATGATCCAGCTTTGGGTAAGTTGATAGTCATTCATTTATATCTTGAAATCAGGTTTAAAAAAGAAATATTAAGGTAAAAATCAAAGTAAAAATATTACAATTTGGTTACTTTTCTGTCTTATAGGTATAAAGTATTATTACTACTATTCGTTATTAAATTATTATTTTTATCATTATTATGAGAAATAATACTACTCAATATGTCACTGGAATTAGGACATAACGTAAATATTAAGGTGTACAGGTTGAACAATTTTATTAGAATTAGTATTCAAAAGTACGATCACGAAGGTAGCGCAACTTCTGACGTAGTTTGCATATTCGATCAAGACTGGTGTAACATTAGAGATTTAATCCCACAATGGTTAGCCCACTTTGATTCTAAAAAGCAAGTGTTATTGTACGTAGCCCCTTCCTTGACCGCTTCCTATTTCAACAATGACGGTTTTAAATGTGCAGCATTGTCAACCCACGCGTTAGAATGCAATAAATTACGCAAGTCTCAAATACGTGCTTTGATGAACGCGCGTGAATATGTAGAGGAATGTCGCATAGAATTAATGCACGATGCGCTAGATTACGACGACTATAACCTCTAATTGTAGCTTTTGTTTTATTTCACAGGAGACTCGGTAGTATTATTATTACTGTTAGCAATATATATATAGTTAATATTACTACTAGTGTTACTATTATTATCACGCAACAAATGGCTGAACAGACAAAGTTCCCAATTGTCCCTGAAATTACGGTAGCATTGGGACACAAGTTATTCCTAAACTGTAGCAAATTTAAAGGTCAAACTAGGGTCCACGTCAGAGAGTACGAAGAGAATACAATTACCTTTGTGCTGACAGCAAACGGAGTTTGCTTTACAATGGAGGAATGGTATCTGATGGTACCATTGTTTAATAGGTGGATGAGCGCGCTGTCTAGTACTAGACCTGCGCAGATTCTCTACACTACACCCAGGTTTGGCGTTTCCTATTGCACTACGAGCAACGAAAGGCTTCTCAGTATTGTACTGATCAAAAAAAGAAGATGGACCTGACAGTTGCTCAGTTTAAAATAATCATAGAGTCTGTTAAACAGATCAAGGAGTGGGAACACGAATTGAACCAATGCGCGCAAATGCCAGAATAATGCACAATGACGGTCACGTGATTCGGACCCTGTCTTTAAATAGCGTATATGTTAACAATAATGACGGTCACCCGACCTGAGCTAACTCTAGATAAAACACATACACGCTAGTATAATGACGGTCACGTGACCCGTGCGTGTTCATTGGTAGTAGTATTATTGGTACTAATAATAATGACGTTGATAATAATATATATATATTCATATTCATATATATATATGTATATAAATATATATATATATATATATATATATATGAATATATATATATATATATATATTCATACACAACAATAATCACTGGCCATTCTGCCTCCCAGACGTCAACCATGACGGACGTGCCTACAAACGATCCAGTCTCGGTGAAGATGGCTGTAAAACGTCGTAGGTTACCAGCTGTGGGGACCAGACTAACATACAGTGCTCAAATATGCATAACTCCTATTGAAAAAAAAGGACTGTGCCAGTGCACTGGAGTTACTATCCGATGAATTTCAGCTGAAAAATTACTGCGTAGGAAAGCTGCAGCACGCAACGCTCAACCTCTACTTGAGATTTGCCTCCCCTGTAAACCAAGATGCTGTGTTGAGCATAATCAAGTCGATTTCGGACAGTGCATTGTTCGGTATCACCCCTTTAAAGACCAAAACAACACGCAGAAATTGCCTGCTAGACCTATACAAAAATGACAACGATCCGTGTGAAAACATATCCGATGACGACAAATACGACCTATCTTTTGACCTTCTATTTCCGAGTTGGATGTCTAAACATCAAAATGGGGAGTATGATATCAGAGACAGTTTTTTATGAAAGTTTTCCGAACATTATTCCTACATATCAGCGTGCATCAACGCACCAACGTTCTATAATTCAAGTGTAAAAGAGTACCTGTAAAAAATGCATAAAACAGCTGGATCAGAATGTGTAAAAAAAATTGTGTTCAGATTTGTGTTTATTATTAATATTAGGTTAGTTTCTTAAGTATAGAAAAAAAAAGGTTACTCCTATCTAAGAACTGTTTATGCCACTCCTGGTCCGAACTAAAGATAACTTTTTTTTTCTTTTCTATATGACAGGAGCTATATAAAGGGTTCCTCGAAGGGTATAAAGGGTGGTGTAGAAAGGAGCGTACGTTTATTCATGGATGCCAGGTAACACCATCTGTCAAACCATTTTTTCGTTGGTGTTTCCTATAGCGGGAAGAGTTCGGCCATTGTTAAGTTAATTTTAAACTCGGAAGAACTCCTTTCTCCACTGCCCAAGTCCATCTGCTTTTGTTACGGAGAGGACCAACCCCTTTCCGAGACTTTAAAAGAAGAGAGTCCAATTCCTGTTCAATTTTATTCTACATTCAACAGGGAGATTTACGATAGTGTACCACGCGACGCCATTTTGGTTTTGGATGACATTTTACATACGTTACCGTCTGGTTTGTTGAGTGATTTAATTTTAAGAGGAAGTCATGACAGACAAATAACGGTGGTTAACGTAGTGCACAATCTGTTTTCAAAACAACTAAAAACTATATCTCTCAACACACATTTTTCTGGTTATTCAAGTCCAACCGAGATATAGGACAACTCAAGGTTCTGGCCGGGCAGCTAGGAGTCAAGAAAGAGTTTTTAGTATCAGTTTATAAAGAAGCGACTCGTGAACTCGGTAATTTTTTGTTAATCGACCTATACCCACTCAGTCCCGAGGCTATTAGGTTTCGTTGATACATATTTACATCCCCTATAATGGTGTACCAGCCAAAATGAAGGCTAGTAAAATATTAGATTTTATTCCTTTGCTAGAAATTTTAAAATCAAAAAAGACTTCCAAACGAGTGAAGACGATTTTGCTACAGTGTCCAGAAATAAGAGAAGTGCTGTGCTTAGCCTCATTAAATTTATTGGACGGTCGTGTACCTTTAACGACTATTCAAAAAAGGACACTAAAAAATACAAGAAAGTGATTTTGAAACTAGCCTCAAAAAGCTGTTCGAAGAAAGACAAACATAAACACCTGAGCAAGAACCAAACCGGCAGTTTTCTCGGCGCACTTTTGGGTGTCGTTTTAAGTCTACTGGGTGGTTTAATAGCTAAATAGAGATGTACAAACGAATGCAGTTAGTGCCCAAAGACGTCACGACGCCGCTGCCGTCTACTAGGGACAACAGGTCCACCCCCATCCCAGGTCGGCGTTCACCCAACCGCTAAATAAACTGGACGACTCCATGAAGAGTATCCTGGGGGACCAGTCACTCTCCAACTACGACAAGTCCAAGCTCTACACGCAAGCCCTTCAATGCTATTTGGACGTCGACAAGAAGTACGAAGACGACGCATTGAAAGTGACGTTTGCCTCCGGGAGCGGCTGCGAGCATAGCCGTAGCATTTGCTGCACCCCGGCCGGCACCTAAAATCTACAGGGGGAGAGTCAAACGCATGTTAAATAGCGGTAACATAGACTACGGCGCCTTTGGACAGTTGGTGCACGAGGGAAAAGTGGTAAGGGGGTCGAACGTTGTGGATTTGATACACGGAGAGATCACCAAAAACAAGGCTGTTAGAAAAAAGCTCACGCCATTCTGGTTGGCGATTTATTAAGGAATACGTCCCGTACCAAACCACTTTGCGTCGTTCTAACGTATATAAACCCTCTTTCAGATCCACCCCCTCGGGTGTGTGGGATGTCAGCCAAGCGTCGGGAACGTTGAGCCGTGACGATCCACCTTTAATCTATTTTGAAGACGACGAGGAGCTACTTTCTCCTGATAAAAAAAAAGAAAAGGAGGAAGACGGAAGCTTAGACTGGAGCAATGACTATCACTGATAGCAGCAGCATTTTAAAGTCCATTTACTACAACCCGAGCGATGAAGGCAGTCTGGGCAGCGTTAGTCGCCTCTACAGATCCGTCAGGGCTAAAGGTCATAAGATTACGTTGAGCGCTATCAAAAACTGGCTGAAAGGAGAACCGAGTTACACTTTATTCAGGCCTATTAAACGTAAATTATAACGTAATAAGATCAGACTGTGCGGTACGGGTCAAATTTGGGGTTTGGATCTCGCTGACGTCAGCAACTCAGCTCGTGAAAATGATAACGTACATTTTTTATTAGTGGTGATAGACGTATTTAGCAAACAGTTGTTTGTTTTGCCTCTTAAAAATAAAGATGCAGGTTCAGTCAGTAGAGCTTTAACCGAATTATTTAACAGAGGGCCTGTTCCTTCCTCAGCTTGGAGCGATAAAGGAGGGGAATTTTTAGCTAGACGTGTAAATGACGTATTTAAAAGGTTCAATGTCCACCATTACGTCACCCAAAACGACGACTTAAAATGTATGGTGGCCGAGAGAGTAATCAGAAGCTTAAGGGGGCGCATACGTCGTTTTCTGCACGCAAACAAAACTAATCGTTACATAGATGCTTTACAAGATATAATGCAGGGCTATAACCGGTCTTATCACAGGTCAATAAAGATGGCGCCCGTAGAAGTAAACGAGAATAATAAAGGTGAGGTTTTTGTTAATTTGTACGGCGGTGGTGGTGGTGGCTACAGGGTGGGGGAGCTCGCTAGGATGGGGTTGCGCAGTAGGGTGTTTGATAAAGGATACACTCCGAATTGGACCGAGGAAATTGTTTACATTAAAAGTAAAAACCGTAAAGGTGAGATTCCCACCTACGTCGTTAGGGATTACAACAATAAACCTATTTTAGGCACCTGGTAAAAAGAGGAGCTTCAGTCGGTAAGGGAGCCGGAGGTACATAAGATTGAACGCGTGCTCAGAACTAGAAAACGTGACGGTTACACAGAATATTTTCACCAGGTTTGGCTTTACGAAGTAGCCTTGAGTGATGTGACCTTTCCAAACAATTTTAACGTTACTTACAACAGCTTCGTATTAACCGTTAACGACTCCGCCAAGCTTATAAACCAAGATGAAAATGGGATTCCTATCGAGTTGAGTTGTATAGTACCTGGGACTCATTACGGTACGTTGATTGATTTGGCAGACGATATTAATGCCGAAATTAGAAAAATTAAACTCGAGTTGGGGCTTTTT
Organism: Lithobius niger; assembly: GCA_023313725.1. Taxonomy (NCBI): domain Eukaryota; kingdom Metazoa; phylum Arthropoda; class Chilopoda; order Lithobiomorpha; family Lithobiidae; genus Lithobius; species Lithobius niger. The sequence goes on from JAHWFP010025599.1 coordinate 28,850, forward strand.
GTAGGCGAGACTTACGGTCCCATGGCCCCAGGCCTGAGATTCGATACTCGTTACAAAACGTACAGCGTTGAAAGTCTAAATTACCCAGAGGTAACATTTATCTGATTTTGTCTCATAGTTTAGCCGATAAATTCGGCTTCAAAACTGAAATATTTGACGAAATTCCTACCAATTTAAACGCTACTGGACAGGTGCGTGAGTTTGAGAGTAGGCCTACCCGCTCCTTGTGGGTTTACACCGACATTATTACGCCCCAATTCGTAGGTGACGTTAAAGCACCTTTATTGAGGATAGTCAGCGTTCAGGGAACGAAGGGGGAGGACACAAACGCCGTAGGTTGCACGAACTTGTTACTCCAAGCTTTGTTCTCGCAGGTAGACGTGTTTTTGAACGGGAAGTTGGCCGGCAGCACCAAAGATAATTACGGATTCAAAGCTTACATCCAGACTGATTTCAGTTACTCTTCGGAGGTAAAGAAGACGCAGTTGCGCCTTTCAGGATGGGGAACCTCAGCCGAGAGGAGGGAACGTATAGCTGAGAGTGCTAGTGTAGAGTTACTGGGACGAATACACAACGACATTTGTATGCAGCCCAGGTTGATTTTGAACAATACAGAAATCAAGTTTAGGTTCGTCCCCCACAAACCCAATTTTTATTTGTTTCTGACTGCCGCCGGTGCTACAGCCAACATCAACCCCATCCTTACCTTCGAAGACGCGTCGTTGTACGTCAGAAAGGTGACCCCGACACCAAACATTTTAATTGTGCATGCCAAAGTTTTGAGTAGCGGGCCAGCTAAGTATCTTTACAGGAAGACCGAGCTTCGAACCCACACGTTGATACGGGGAGTCAAGAGCGGACAGATCGATAACCCCTTTAACGGAAACGTTCCTTCCAGAGTGATTGTTTGCAAGACGCGTCACGCCTCCTACAATGGCATTTACGTGAACGATCCGTTTTTCTTCGAAAACTTTGACCTCAATTCTATAACCCTATCCGTCGATGGAGAGATTTATAACGGCAAGCCGCTAACAATGAACTTTGATACCAATTGTTACGCGAATGCCTACATGTCGATCTTCCAAGGCCTAGGTATATCCTTTGACAATGTGGAAAACGGCATATCTTACTCTGATTTCAAGAGCGGACATTGTTTCTTCTGTTTCGACCTTACAGACGACTGGAACGCCAACGACCCTTACTACGTGTCTTTAGTGAAGAATGGTATAGTGAGAATATAACTTGCATTTTCGGTTATTTTACCTCAAAACGTTACCGTACTAACTCTGGGAGAACACGTAGCTATTCTCGAAATTGATGAAAGAAGAAACGTGCTGTCAATAGAATGAACACGTCAGAAATCAACGCCATTTTGAGACCAAGGTGCACTACATTTCTAGGCACCTTTCCTTCGAATCATGTGCCCTCTCTATGCGGATGGTCTGTCGTCAACCTCAACACCTGCTATCGACCCGGAAGCCACTGGGTCGCCCTTGGTCCCTGTGATTATTTTGACCCGTACGGCTTATTACCCTTACCGTATTCTGTCATTACTTATTTAAATACAAATTGTTGTAATAAATGGCGGTACAATGTAACTCAGTTTCAAGCATACAACAATAGCATCTGTGGACATTACTGTATTTACTATATATTGATGAGATGTAGTGGGCATTCACCTAATATGATTGTCAAGGCTCTTAAAGCCGTTAAAAGTCCCGATCAGTTTGTATACAACTTTGTAAAGAAGCTGTAACTGAATTGGTAATAAAACGTGCAGTAAATGTCAACATGTTGTCTTTTTACTTTTTATTGTTTTAGTTCTGTACGCAAACACTAGGGGTTCTTGTTTATTTATTTTAGCATGTTTTGTGAGTATATAAGCACGGGAGCTGTTCGTTTTATTCGTTTCTTTACTCATTTTTATTCGTTTCTTGGTTAGCAAAATGACGCATCGTTGCGAAGAGTGTGACAAGACTTACACCACAGCGAAAGGTTTGACTAACCATTGTAGGAGGGTTCACACGTCTAGGACGTTTGTTTGCGATGTACGGGGACAGGTGTAGTCTCTTAATGACAGATATCGATTCACTTATGATGGAGGTAGAAACTCCAGATATTTATGATGATATGAAGAGTGCGTCACATTTGTTTGACACGAGTAACTACCCTGCAGACCATCCTTTGTATAGCGAACACAACAAAAAGATGTTAGGTACCTTTAAGGATGATACTTCAAGCAAGCCTATTCATGAATTTATTGGTTTAAGGTCTAAAATGTACACCTTTTTCGAGTGTCCTAGCAATGTTAAGAAGGTGGGGAAAGGGATAAAAAAGAACGTATTGAACGATATTGTTACCTACAATCATTACCGTACTTGTTTAACTGAACACAAAACCCATTCTTACAACCAGGTTTGTATTCGCAGTTTTCGACACGAATTGTTTACCGTACTACAAAATAAAGTTGGACTAGCATGTTTTGACGGAAAACCATTTGTATTGGAAGACAATGTACAGAAAGCAAAATTGCTAACGTTTACGCAGGACAAGAATCAGCGGAAACACATGTCTTTTAAACAATGTGCTGACAACAATGAACCATTCAGCGCACAGAAATGAGCAGTAATAATGACGTCATTGTGTAACAAATACAGTACAAATGCGTTTATAAGACAGGACTAAAAGTAATAACAAGATTTTATAAATTCTTGGTAATAAACACAGATGCAAACCTGGTAAGTCCAAAAGGCTACGGAAATCGGTTTGCGGCTGTATCTGTTTGCCTTTAAATGACCAGTTTTGAAATACAGATTTTTAAACAAAAAAACTAGGCACAAATTGATGATTTACTGATTACTTTTAGCTGTTTTAAAAAACAAAACTTTCATTTTACAACTTACGTAATTTAAATTTCTAGTGGTGAGTTTTATTAATGTGGCTTCGATGTTTCTTTAAGAAATACTAAACATTTTAGTAATTGTTTTCTCTTGGGCAAAATACTTTTGCCAAGAAACTGACACACACCAAATCATGAACAGGACGGAAAGCAAACGGCCGCGTCAGTATGGCTCAGCGGTAGGACCTCGCCCTTTGATTTCAAAAGTCATGGGTTCGGTTCCCTGCTCAGGCAGTCGAACATATAAATCCAAAGGGCAACATAAATAGGTTTGCATCTCTATTCACAGGCAGTATGTTTTTGTCTGTAGACTTCGTTTTGTCTTGTTTTCATCTTTTTCTTTGGGGAGTGCTGTTAGCTCCCCAAGTGCAGTACGGTACTTCAATGCCATATCCAGTTTTCGGAGAGTTATCTGACACATTCTCAAGGAATTTATTCCGCGTTTATGACATGTTTCAGGGATCGTGCACCTCCTCCCCTCTTTCCCTGTGCCACTGAAGAACACAGGGGAAAGTGTAAATAGTGTGGTAATGGCATAAGCAATAGGATTTATACGAAATTTTCTGTTAGTTTATGGTTTACTAGGAGTCCACTCGCTCTATGACACGTGATCATAACATATTTAGCATTGTAAAAATGATTTAAGTTAAAACAGGGTGTCTAGGAATAATGTCAAGGGTTCCAGAATTAACAAATAAAAGATACAATTTATATCAATTTTACCAGAAACTTCAATGACGCTGTACTGAATACACAACCTGAAATTTTGAAAGGTCCACATTTTTTATTAAGGTATTTAATGAAGAGTAAAATGGGACCAGTTTTGTGAATCCAAATCCAATTCTGAGTGTGATAAAGTGGGACATGTTCTTTTTTTTTAAATAAAACATCTTAAAATTTCACAGTTTTCCTGGATAGCATCACCTTCTCACTGAAAAAGTAGAATTTTTTTTATCTCGATGTCTCCTGACCGACATGCACCCCCCACAATTCAGATAAAGAAAACACAAACTAATTTTCGATCATAATTGTAGAACTTGGTCACAATAAAAAACACTAACAAGTAAAAAATTACGGGAGAAGCAGCCTGTTGTTGCCATTGAATGAATAAAAAGCCTGAAAAAAAGCAACAAGTCTACAATATTTTGTAACGTTTCGGGTTAGTATGTGACCCTTATTTTTTACCCTTGATAAAGCGCCACATACTGATTCGAAATGTTGTGAAATATTGTATACATGTTGCTCCTTTCAGGCTTTCTATTCATTCATTCACATTTCGGTGCTTTTATCCTTAAGCCTTTCGGTGCCTCATCTCCCCCCCCCCCCTTAATGCCTATTGTTACTAAACAGCATGTTGGTTCATTCACGAACATGGCACTGGCTACACAACGGATTCCTATTCTTTTCTTCTTTTACTTGTTTGTGTTTTTTTGTTGTGAACAAGATCCACATTTGAAACGAAAAATCAAATTGTATTTTCAACTGACTTGTCGGTTCGTGTCGTCAAGAGACATCTTGATTTAGGCCTACCACTACTTCCTGCAAATTAATTTTGAAACTGTAGAAGTTTTATGCAAGGCATAACCGCTCCAATAAAGAAGATTTTTTAAGTTTTATTTAAAACCATGTAAAACCGGACCATTTTTTTCGGACGAACAATTGGATATAGGATGAGGAAATTTGTTCTCAATTTTTACCGTTTTTTCTTTAAAGCACTAGATAAACGTTTGGACCTGCAAAAATTCGGGTATAGCTAGCATTTATGGACCAATTTGTATAGTTTATGTGAACCAGACCCACACTTGATAAATAACACGAAAAACAACAAAATCTCGAAAAACACGCGGCTATAGCGACTACCTCGCAACCGGTCTTCTGTGCACTTCTGCCACTTCCCATATATGTTGAGGCACGCTCCTCATCATGCACTGCATCAGCGATCTCTATTATATAATTTGAAAGCAGTAACCATCATAATTGTCAGTTAAAAATGTGTTAGCATTTAGGCCTACTTTAGATTTTAGGCCGATTTAATTTCGTAAATAGCAGTAACACGGTGCAACACGATGCGTCTTCCTGCACACAGATACAGTGTTCACCGAACACCACGTATATAGATCAGCGGTAGCGAACAAACTAATGGAAGAGACACAATGGAGAGAGCAGCGACTTGTTGCTGTGGTAACGTAAATTTAAGGACTAATTTCCAGTTTTTAGGACTAATTTTTTTCCAGACGTTTTAATTTCATAAGCAGCCGATAACGGAGAATTTGAATCGAGAGTAGTAGCCTATTCAACCAACAAGCATGGCGAGGAGCCTGTTTTAAATGTGTTTCTTTAACGAAATCCTTTTGTATTTACCGTTTCGTGTCTTCCTGTAATGGTCAAATGCGACGATCATATTATTACTTCTCTGAGTTACATCGAGCAAGTCTATTAGCTGTAAGAAACCAACGATGTTCTAATTTGCCATGTTTTTAGACTAATTTTAGGATGCTGAATCTAATAGTGAAACACGTTTGTCGCTATCTTGTACCGTTCCGGAGTTATAAAAAAAAAGCGACCGACAGGCTGACAGACGGACGGACAAAGTAGTTGCTATAGTCTTAGAGCAACTTCGGCTGTTCAGAAGACTAAAGCTAAGATTAGGTAAGGTATGATGGGCTCATATTTTATTGAGATGACATGTGAAATTCACAAACTCTGAAATAGTAGTATGATGCTCTTGCCAATTAGGATACCTCATCTTCTCCATTAAAAAGACAAAATAGTGAATCAGAGTTTCACTGGTTCGAATCTCTGTCACGTCATCTCAAAGAAATATAGGTCCGTAAGAAAGGCTTGCAGAATCTTATTGACTTCTATTTAAATATATTTAGTGGGCCATGTCAAAAACTTATTTTAATTTCTGGAATTTATTTTTAAACTTGTAGCAAGAAAAACTTGAATTTCAGTCAAAATTTAAATTTGAAAATTGTTGCTGCTGACTGGGATTTTAACTTTGTTGGCTTGGTGCTGACAAGCTTCTGTATTCTTTTGTCTTGAGGCGTTTGTATTGATAATGATATCAACTTCTCGTGTTTTCGACTGGCTGGCCTATTGTTTGGGGGAACTCTTCCTTGTTTTTTTTTATTATTATTACTTTTCTACGCTACGTATGCATTAGATGGCGCAAACCCTAGTTTGGTCTTTTTTTTAGTTTTTTTTAAAAATAATTAGTCGTTAATCACACAGATTCAAGTTATCAACATTTACAATTAGCTGTAAATTATACAGGATTAATGGAAAAACTGGAAGTCTAACACTGAAAACCAGCATAAGATTCCGGCCTTTGGTTTGGATTTATACTTCATATCCCGGGTTCGAACTACCTTTTCACTGGATAGATGCCCCTGTTGTCTGAGCCACATGGGTATCTGTGCAGTAATTAGGATGTCGTTGGTTCGAATCCAGGCCATATGAGTCTGTAATGACACGATTCGAATCTTAGTCGCATTACAAAATTGTATTCGCTGTTTTGCAATTACGTTTCCTTTTATGCAAAAGATCCTAGGTATTTTTTAGTAATATTTTCCCTCTCCTTTCTAAAGTACCTTAGCAATTGAAAAGGACGTTAATTCGACAATTTCATTTTTTTTTTTGTTTCCTTTTGGTTTGCACTCTAAATGGTCTTTTATATGAATTTGAATTGTAGGTCCTTTTGTTGTATTCTTCATTGTTGTTGGCTGACGTCATTTAATGCTTTTCCCTGTCTCTCACTTGGAAGAGTTCATTGTTGGCTGCGCATTGTTTAAATTCGTTGTTGCAGGAATTCGTTTCCATACGCACACGTTAGCAATTTTGTCGACTGTACATACACTTCCGTATTTTCACTATTTGACTAGACCAACTCTGTAATTAATCATTGTTTATTTTGTATATATTTGTAAATAGAACCTATTGTACGTAGTTCCTTTAGTACAACAATAAAACTTAAGGTATTGTGTTGGTGAATATTGGTCTGACTCTTTTTTTTTACCTTAGTGTTTGGTTAAAATTGAACAGTAGTAAATGATGATTGCATGGACAGTTAGCATTTTGCAAGAGGGGTTGTAACGTCCTGGACCGGAAGAGACACCATAAGTGAGGGTTATGACGTCATTACCTACCTTAGTGTTTGGTCAGATCTGAACAGTAGTAAATGATGATTGCATGGACAGTTAGCATTTTGAAACAGGTGTTGTAACGTCCTGGACCAGAAGTGACAGCATAGGTGAGGGTTATGACGTCACAAGTGAGGGTTGTGAACGACACTGGGGGCTCTAGACGCCATTTTGGGGCTCGGCCATCTTGGATCGACCTCCTATGGGTGCCGCCATCTTGGACCGGAAGTGAAGTCATAAGTGGGGGTTATAACGTCATTACCCCCTGTGACGCCACTTCCGTTTGGGGAGCATACTCTATTACAATACTAGTATGTTTACATAATGAAGAGTTTGTTGTTTAGTAAAATTCTTAATGCTGATTGAAAAAATTTAATCCAGTCTGAAATCCCAAAATGTTGTGGGATTCGACATTGTAAAATTGAGGCTGGTAAAGTAGAATTATAAAACTTTCTAAGTTCCGTCTGCAGTGGTACATGAGTTCGTAATACAGTCTGGTGGTACGGAAGGTGTTGATGGTGTTACCTGTGTTTTTGACATGTACGTATGGTGCACGTGACATTTTCTTGTTAGCTATGTCACTAATGTGGTCAGCGAAACGCTGGGTAACACGTTTAGTATGGCCGATGTAGAACTTCCAGCAGTCTAAGCAAGGTTGGGCGTAGACAAATTCTTCTTGTAGAATGAGGCTGAGGCTTACACGAAATGTCCCTAACAGTAGACACGGGGATATCTAAAACACGTATGTTGTACTGTGAGAGCAGCACGGAAATCTCCTCGTCTACATTTGCATTATGAAAACCTTTGGAGCAAGGACGCATTTCTGATTGCAAAATTTGTCAAGTGTGCTTTAATGGTAGCCGGAAAAGAAATATTTATGTTTGATTATCAGCAAAGCAGATTCGAGCTCAGAAACCAGTTGCATATTATCAGTCACCCTACGGATGTCTCCCGTTAAGGTGGTTCTGTCTGATATTGGGAAGAGAGTGTGTGAAAATTACTGCTGTAGGCAAGCTTGCTGCTTATATTCCCTTGCTTGTGTCATCTCTCTTTATCGTCAGTGTAGTCAAATGGTTATGAAGTAACGGAAAAAGGAGCATTCCAACTTACTTAGAATCTTTAACCCTATGTTGCATACAGTTGCCTGCAGGCAACAGCTGACTAAACGCGAAAAAAGTAAGTCCCAACTCGCACTGCAAGCTTTGTGAGGGGTCCCCGGGGACCCCGAGCAAAGCGAGCAGCAACAGCCTAGTGGTCAGCGTCCTCGTCTCCAAACCCTGCTAATGCTGGTTCGAATCCCCCGACTGACCCAACTATAATATGGTCCTTAAAAAAAAAGTATCAGAAATTAATTCATGCATTTAAGGGTTAAGTACCGTGAGGCAAGTCCACTTGTCCATAAGGTTTCTGGGATTCAAGCACATCCAACATTTCCAAGGGGACCTTCCTTCTTCCATGTTACCATTTTCGGTCAACACCCTATGGTGGTGTAAATAAAATCATACTGTTCACTGCAGTGTTGCCATGGTGGGTGAAGGAGCTAGGTACCCGTGGTATCACTTATGACAAGACAAAGGCGAAATAGAGTGTTGGTCCCGGATCCACTGTGGTCCTTGTGAGGTAAAAAGAGGATGAAACTCGATGCCATTACTGCCCCTATCCTTCCCATGTAGATACTGTATGTAGATTTAGACGGTTACAGGAAACAAGATGTGTTCAAAGAGGAGGCTGGGGCCCCAAATTCATCATCAGGGATCCCAAAAGGGACAAAATGTAATGTTGCTTGATCTCGTTTGGAAGCCTCTTTGTTCCCAAAATTGTGTGCTTGTTGAGGAGGGGCCAACATTTAGCACTTGCACCCCTTCTTGGGAAAATCTAGCTGTGGCACTGACAAGATGGATAATTCACCAGTATAATTTTAAGTATTATAATTTACGTTTAAGTCCAGGAAGGGGTAATTCTCGGAGTTTAAAATCACGTAAGTGAAGGTTGCAGTGATCGAAAAAATGGCCTAGTTTTTAGTTTGGCTGTCTTTCCAGTTGGTCTGAAGAGCTAAAATGACCAGCATGGGTTTCTCAACCGTGGAAGTAGTAAGTACACGACAGGGGAAGCTAGTACTCTGTGGCAGTTCCCAACTATCGTAATGCCAGTGCCAAAACCCCAAATATACGTTCATGCCTCGATCTATGTACTTAAAAAGTCTAAACTTCTAGGCATTGGAAGCTGTGACGTGCGGAACGTGCCAGGAAATGCTGCTTGGTTGGTAGGATTTTGGCATTGGAAGCAGCAGCTGCTTTAAATATTGCATTGTAGTGGTTAATCTTAGATAATGCTAGTATGTGTTTGCTGCCGTACACTGCCTTATCGTAATCCTCAATAAATCCCATGATGTGTTTTAAAGGTGTGGCGAATGAGAAACTACCATTGAGAATCGATTCCTTAACGATCATGTCGTGTCGCAGTTTAAAGCTTAGGTTATCAGACCACAAACTCCTCACTATATATCATCCAACAGTTATTCAATTATTCAAATATGAAATTTCGTAAGCACCCAGGATGACTTCCACTTTACTCCAGCTAGCCCATCCGTTCAAGGTGTATGAAATTTCGTTATTATCCCCACGCACAATCATTGACCATGCAATAATAGGTGTCTGAAGAAACCAGGGCCATTTCATACACCTTCATAGGATCTAGTATATTTTAAAGTTACAGCTTAGCTCTGCACCCACTCCAGTTAGAATGATTGAACTGGAACCCATATTTCTGTTTTTTATGGATACTTTTTTTGGAAATATAAACTAATTTATTTGTAAATTGGTAGAAGATCCCATTCAGCTAAATGGTCTAGTAAACATTTATTCTTAATTTAAGTTAAATTATTGCTGCTTCCCAGTCGGATAGCTCACTATACCTAGGCAGCTTCAGAAATAAAAACCATAGCTCTCAATATAGGACCAATAACATGTTTTATGGAGGGATCCCTTCAGCCAAATGGTCTAATTAACATTTTTACTAATATGAGTTAAATAATTGTAATAAAAAAACACACAACTCTCTCTACTAGTGTAATTAACCCCTTCGCGACCAGGTACGAACATGCGTTCGTAGCAGTGATGCGCGCAAGCCGAACCACTACGAACATGCGTTCGTAGCAGTTCGCATTCCCTCTGTCTGTTGGCCGCCTTTCTGGTTCCCGAGACCAAACAAGCAACCAACGCGTGGTCCTGCTGTAGATAGATGTTCTTTTGTTTATTCACGTGATAATGACGTCAAAATGATGACACGGGGATTCCGTGTTCAAACAATACTGACTGCAGCTATGGCAAGCGCGTTGGCTTACACTCAAGCGCGCCATTTTTGTGTGGGTGACGCTTGATTGTTGGGGGCCAAAAGTAAACAGTCATGAGTGATCCTGATGTTTCAGATGACGGGGAAGATTTAGATTATCATCCTGAAAGTGAGGATGAAGACCAAACAGATTCGGAAAACGTGTTTACGGAAAGTGAATTGGACGATTCCGAGACGGAAGGAGGCCTACGTGATGTTGATGGATGAACGATGTTGTCCGATCATTTCAATGACACTCGCCTGACTGCAGTTCCTGAATCAAAATCAGATCACGACGTTCATCCAGCAGTTGATCTTGATAACCTTCATACACCAGTGGATTATTTTCAGGTATTTATTTCGGACAAACTAATTGACAATATTTGCAAATGGATAAACGCCCGTGACCACCTACTTCACAGAGAAGCCTGCATACAAGGGGCGAAGTTCAGGCCTAAAATTGCTCATGATGTTTGTGCCTGAAATGAAAGTTTTTTTGCACTCTTGTTATTGATGGGTGTGGTACAGTTGCCCAGAATTTCAGACTACTGGTCTAGCAGTTTACTGGTAACTGGTCCATCATGCCTTTGCAAAGCAGTAATGAATAGAAATCGCTTTTGCAGCATTTTGCGATTTTTGTTAGGATATCGATTTTGCGATTTTTGTTAGGATATCACTAAACCTACTGTGCAATGCCTAGCACGACATGGAGCTAAAATCGTCTAAATCATTGTGTAGGCCTAATGGATATAAAAGCAACAACACGGACATCAATTTGGTAAGTACATTTTTTATGCCTGCTTTTTGCACGGTATTTTTAGAAATTATATTTCTCACAATAAAATTTTTGAAGGTACAAACAAATCTCCATTGTAGCATCTTGGGACTATAGTAACGGCAACTGTGTAGCCATGAAACATAAATATTTTTAGTCATTACGATCAAACACAGGTCTATACTGTAGTTCCCGGATGCTACGACGGGTGCTTGCTTATACGATATTATGTGTTCTTTGGTGTTATATAATTAGAAAACGTATTTTATACATACTGTGTAAGTCATGGAAACTTCCCTGTGCTGTTAGACTGTTATTTTTTTTAGTCCATATGGGCACACACTGGATCTTCACTGCAGTTCATGGATGCTACGACGGGTGCTTGCTTACACTGTAATTTGTTTTCTCTGGTAATTTGTATTCTATGATTACAAAATATATTTTACACATACTGTGTGTGTCATGGAAGCTTCCCTGTACCATTCAAACAATACTGCATGCTGATGCTTCACTGCATTGCAGCAATCTGGTGTGAGCTGTGCAACAATGGATGCTATACCTGGTCGCGAAGGGGTTAACCTCCCTACCTTGAGGTCCTCGAGTAAACCATCCTACAATCATCCTCGTGCATATCGATGACACTCGAGTAAACCTTGTACCCCACCCTTAGATGGCACTTCTAGTTGACTCAAGAAAACCAGGAGCAAAATTTACCAGAAAAGAAGGACTTACTGGAGAAGAAAACCTCACACTATTCCAGGAAACCTCACCATAACACATGAAAAACCTCCTATGATGTCCCACAAGACACTTTGATGTTGCTCAAGAAAACATACACGTATGGGTAGATATACCCGAGTAGAGATAGGTATACTAGAAGAGGGGTCTACACAGGTGGGTAGATTTGCTGGAGAAGGGGTAGGTTTACAGAAGTGGGAGTTTACCGGAGTAGTTTACGTGAGTGGACTCTGTCCGATACCATATCGTATTTCCATACGTCTATTTTTATTATTATTATTATTATTATAAAAAAACAATCAGAGGAGGAGGAATTATGATATATGTAAAAGATAATATTAATATAATAGAAGCTAAAAAAAAGAAATAGTGGAGGAGGAATATATTGAAATTACACTAGAGAAAGGACTACAAAGATGTAAAATAATAGCAATTTACAGAAGCCCTGCATCGAATAAGAGAAAATTCATTCAAGAACTAAAAAAAAATATAAACCAAAAAATAAAGCAGAAAATAATGACAATACAATAATTATAGGAGACATAAATATTGACACTCTCAAGAGAGAACATGTAAACGAAGATAAACAAGATCAACTTAACATTGATAAATATGAAAATGTAATGGCGAGGGCAGGCTTTGAAAATCTGATTGAATCTGTAACAAGGGAAGAAGCCAAAATTGTCAACAATTTAGTGAAACTGCAAGAGTCATGTATTGACCATATTTATGTAAAATTAACAAAAGTGAATGAAAATATTAATAGTGGAGTTATAAAAAAGAAAATAGCAGACCATTACATTACTGCATGCTGGCTTTGGACTGATAACAAAGAGAAAAATCATAATAATGTAGAAGAAAATTACAGTAGAAAATATAAAAAAAAAATAATAAGTGAATTGCAACAAAAAAATTGGTGTTGTCTGGATAAAATAGAATGCCCAAATGAAATGTGTGCAGAGATTATACTTTCAATAAGAGACATTTACGAAAAAAATCAAATAACAAGTAGGCTACAAAAAAAAACTAATAAAAGTAAAAGTCAGATAAAAAAAAGAAAAGAATGGATAACTAATGAAATTGTTCATATGATAAATAAAAAAAAATAAATTATGGACAAAAATAAAAAAAGAAGATAAAAACATAAATCCACAGCTATTGCAAGAATACAGAGCTTTGAAAAATGAAATTGTGAAAAAAGTTGACAAATGTAAACAAGATTATTACAGAGGTAAAATAGAGGAAATCAATAATGGTAAAACGATATGGAGTATTATTGATGAAATAAATGGGAAACAAAAGAAAAACCAAAATATTGATGATCAGCTAGTGAAAGTTTTTAAGGAAGCAAATATACAGCAACTGGCAAACGACTTTAATGATACTTTTATAATGCAAATACCAAAATTAAGGGAAAAATGTGAACAAAAAATAAAGAATTATAAAGGGGGATATCATTATAAAACAAAACTAGAAAAGATTAAAAGGAAAATTGTAAACATAAATAATAAGACCTTTTTTGTACAAAATCCAGCAACAACAGAAATTAGAAATATAATAAAACAACTTAAAAATACAAGGGCAACAGGCATGGATGGTTTTAATACAGAAAATTTTAAAAAAGCAGAAGATAATACAGCAATTTGTATTTGTAAACTGATAAATAGGATGATTGAAAAAGAAATATGGCCAGATCAATTAAAAATCCAAGTGCTGAGACCAATTTTTAAAAAAGGTGAAGCAAATAACTTTAATAATTACAGACCAATCTCTTTATTATCTATTATTGATAAAATAATCGAAAGATTCTTTTCAAAAAAAATAACTGAATACATTGAAAAGTTTAAATTATTAAATAACATACAATTTGGATACACTAAAAATAAAGGTACATCTGATCTATTAATAGAATTAAATGAAACAATAACAAAGGCTCTAGATGAAAAAAAAAAAGTAGGTGCTGTTTTTATTGACTTGCAAAAAGCTTTTGATTCTTTTGATCCAACAATATTATTGAAGAAATGTGAAAACATTGGTCTGCATGGAAAAATTTACAATTTAATAAAAAGCTATCTAACAAATAGAAAATCAACAGTTAAGATAAAGGAAAACTACAGCAGTTTTACAAATATCACATATGGAGTACCGCAAGGATCTGTATTGGGACCACTACTTTTCTTAATATATGTAAATGATATCGATAAATTTGTTAAAAAATCTAAAGTTTATATGTTTGCAGATGATACAATCTTAATTTCAATAAATACAAATTATACTGATATGATCAGCAACCTACAAAAGGACTTTGACATGATTAATGGATGGTTAATGGAAAATGAACTATATATTAGTGAAGAAAAAACATCATACCTTGAAATAACAGTACCAAAAATGAAAAAAAAAACAAAAGGCAAGAATAATAACACATTCTGAACAGTGTAAAAAAATTAAGTCCGGAATAAGTTATAATAGTTGTAATAAAACCTGCAAAGAACTTGAAACTAAAATTGTAACAAAATATTTAGGATTAGAAATTGACATGCATTGGAACTTTAAACAACAGATTTTAAGAATAATAACAAAACTTAGACAAATCATACCAAAGTTATATAATGTTAAATACATTTTGTCTAATAAAAATAAAAAAAAATTATATGAAGCATGGAAAAGTAGTATTTTATGCTACGGAATTGAAATTTATGGTTTTACAGCTGATTATTTAATACAAAGACTTCAAAAAGTACAAAATAAGGCAATTAAGGTCCTGTTCGGGAATAATCAAGAAAGAACTAATGAAATATACATAAAACATAATATTTTAAAAATAACAGATTTAAGGGATTATATAATAATTGTAAAAAACTATTATAAAAATAAATATAAAATATATGATGAAACAAAAAGTAATCGTTTGAGAACAACATCACAGAAATTTAAATTACCACAATGGAACAATACATATGGAACAAGGAATAAGAATTATTACATACCGAATATATATAATAAATTAAATAAGAATATGTTAGAATATCAGTCCAAAGCTGAATTAAAACGAAATCTTAAGACTGAATTAGTTAAAAAATATAAATAACAAAATTAATTTTAAAGATTATTAAAGGTACTCCTCGACTTATTGTGTTATTAAAATGTATTAGTTTTAATTGTAATTGTTTCTTATTTCATGTATGTATAATGTAATTGTCATGTACAAAACGTGTACATTTATTGCTGCTCATACAAGTTTGTTAATTCAAACTTCGAGTATTTTTCATGCAATAAAAAATTATTATTAATATTATTATTGTTGTTGTTGTTGTTATTATTGTAACATCATCAACAACATCAAATGGATTAATTCAAAGAATACAAAATCACCACAATAACGCTGCAAAATATTTTGTAAAAACAGTAAAAAAACACAAATTAGGGACATCTTTAGAAAAGTGAAGTTAATAAGAGAAAAACAAACTGTCTTACTGTATCGTAAGTCAATTTTACTCTAATAGTTAAAACAACTTTTGCATAGACAGAGACGTTGGATATAACAGGAAATGGCTAAAAGAAACAATTTTTCGAAACTCATATTATGGTAAACGAGGTATGACTTATCAAACACTCTGTCAGTTTAACAAGCTACCCTAATTACCTGTTAAATAAAATAAATGATGGCTGGAATTAAATTTATAATGTAATCTCTAGTTAAAATGTTACAGAAATATTTGAAAAGAACAAATTTATATAACAATGCAGTCAGTGAATTTTACTCCTTTAGTTATTTATATTTTATAAATTAATTTTAATTTTTTTTAGTATTATCCACAACATAACTCAGACACCTACTCAGTGTACACCCTAATGTCTAATCTCTTGTGAATACTTTGATGAATGTATTATAATGTATATAGCAATTTAACTTAATAGTTTAATAGCAAAATTTGTGTGCACATACAAATCCTACTGGATTTCATGCCTTCATACTGGTTGCATTGTAATAAAGCATTATTTTAATATCATTATTATTATTATTATTATTATTATTATTATTATTATTATTATTAT
>JAHWFP010025600.1:0-37338 GCA_023313725.1 Lithobius niger
CTGTAGCTAATAGGGAAGCAATGTTCACATCCAAGTGTGCCAGATCGTCTGGGATGAGTTGTAGACCCTGCAGAATGGATGTCCTCAAAACTTCTGAAGAGGGTAACGGGGCGCCTGACTGGAGAGGGAGTTCCGGTTGTGAAGAATGTTCGGCGTGATCAGCTGTTTGTGGCCCAGTGGTTCTGTCGGCTGGATTGTTCGAGATAGGGGTGATGTCGCCTGACAAGGTTTTTCTATCATTCGATGAGGGTGTGTAGTCAGTCGCACAAACGGGGCCTCGATTCTACTTGGGAAGACTGGTAGTCCTCTTGTGCTTGCGTCGAGACATCGACAGCAAAGAATCAACTGACGGAGCAGGCTGTTCGTTCTGGCAGTGCGTGGCCAGCGATTGTTTGGGTAATGCCGGGCCTGTTTGAGCCAATGAAGGCTTATATTAAGTAGATTTCCGGCCGAAGAACTGAACTTTGAAGTTGGGCCTGAGAAAGTTGCGGCTGCTGTTGTCATGTGGAGTCCTTTGTCATGGGCTCATTTTTGGGCCTTCAGGGCAGATCTGTCACGAGATCTTTTCTGGTGTTTGAGAATCTGTAGCCACTTTTCTTCGGGAATTGTTTTGCGCACTTCCTGTGGTACCAATCGCTGATTCGCTGGTATTGATACACACGATGCGGATCAAAATGTAGCAGTGGAATCCTGGAAGCGGCAGTGTTCTGGGCTTTCAGCACGAGTGGGATTTGGGTCCGACTTAGGAGCTGGTCCATAGTTATCTAAGTTGCCGAAGGGCCCGGAGAGCCATCAGGCTGCGTAAAATCCGTAGTGTACTGGTCAGCATGAAAAAAAAGAGTTCAAAGCGGCCAAGCGATCAGTGCAGAACAATGGAGGTTGTTGAAGCAGAAGACTAATTTCGCGCCCAAATTATGACGCAAGGGGAATCCCAAATAGCCACTACAGCCATCTGTGGAGGAAAAGGGGAGAGAGCAGCTATTGGCGTCTGTCGAACTGGTAGGGCGATCGGGAAGGTTCATCGGTCGTGAACAGGGGATCATGTTATAGATACAGGCGATAGTCGTGACGTGTTGTTTCAAAAGGGTTGGTTTGGAGTGCCTAGACTCGGTATCAGACTGTCCTCTCCTCCTCCCCCTTTTGTCAGATCTGGGCTCGGAGTAGGTAGACCGAGTGGCAAGTAGAGTAACTATTGAAGTTAGAGAGCTTCTATTTGGAAGAGGACGCACACGGAGAGAAAATGTGCCTGCGGGTTTCCTAAGAAGACGTGGCCGATCGTCTGCTAGAGTGGGTCTCTTGGCCTGGTCCCCCCACGATGTTGATGGCTCATGTAGTATTGTTATTTTCTCTCTGTCATGGTAGTAAGGCGCCCTAAGAGGAGCCAGGGACCGAAGGTGGCGTCAGTTGCCGCCAACATGGTGAACAGGGAGGGGGCGCGGTGTTGAGCCGACACGGAGTTATGTTAACTCTGGAATTTTCATAAATACTAACCCCTATGTTGGACCCAGAATGACAGTAACTCCGGATTTGTAATTTGCTTTAAAAGTGTCTGAAGCAATCTGGTATTGTAGTAACACAGATTTGTAGTAAAATGGAATTATAGTAACACGATTTCTGATGTTATATGTATAGCGCAGTGCGCACAGTAGCGCGAGCGAGAAAGGAACGTTATTTAATCATCACCAAAATCAGGAGTTACGGTAAATCCATGTTACCACAATTCCGGATTATTTCAGACACTTTTACAGCAAATCACGAATCCGGAGTTACTGTAATTCCAGGTCCAACACGGGGGTCAGAATTTACAAAAATTCCGGAGTTAACGTAACTCCGTGTCAATATAATTCCGGCGCCCCAACAGGGACGCGTCAGATATTGAGGCCTGTGGATGTGCGACAATGTCTTGGTATTTAAGAGTAGTCTTAGTGAGGAATGTTAGTCCGGCAATCCCTGAATGCGAATAGAGGTTCGGAGGAGAGTCGCTGGTGTCCGTGGTTGCAGTGATAGGAAATCCGCCGAGCCAGAAGGAGGAAACTTGGGAGAGTCAGTGATAATTCTAGAAGGCGGACTGGGACCAAATGGGCCCAATAGATCGAGTCCAATTTCAAGACATAGTAGACACAGCGAGTCAGGTGGAAAAGTTGATTGCGCTTGTGGAGTTGGTTGGTCCGGGACGGACGGGAGGGCCAATGTGGACGGAAAACAACATCCAACGGGAGTAGTGCGTGAATCGCATGAGGCTGAGGATATTCCAGAAGAAGTGAGTACTGGGTCCCGGAATCGTGGGAAGGGGAACGGGCAGTCGAATGGGCGCCGAAGTTGGCGGATGCGGCTCTCCTCCGAATGAAGGCGGCGCCCTGCTGGTTGGGGACTGTAGCGCCAAGGGTAAATGGTCAGGAGGCGCAAGTGAGCGGCTAAGCCGTGCCCCACGAAAGGTGGCTGAAGGAAACGCGAATGGTTGAAGAGGCCGAGACGAACGGAAAGCTACATCCCACAGGTGCCAATAGTAGATATCCGGAAGAAATGATCCTATGAAGTACGACAAGGGCCATCTCAACAAGGACCGTGGAGCAGGTTTAGAAAACATTGGTTCCCCCCTTGCGACGAGGAAGAGCCACCTGTGAGATTCTATGCGGACGGGGGGGGGGGCCTTCTTAATGGCACTGAGAAGGAAAACAGCGCTGGTTGTGGAGACGGGGCAAGTCTTGCAGACGTTACTGTTGATGCTGTCAACCCACAAGACGATGGTCGCACAGGTGGAGAGGTAATTGTGACTTCGATTACCTGGTCAAAAGAGGAGTCAGCTGCAGTCACTACGACCGGAGAATCCATTGCATCCAAAAGAATCCTTTCAGAAAAGGCAGCAGACTGGCCAGGGCCCTGGAGAAATGGATACAGCAACGTCACGCCTGTAGGTCCAATACTAGGTAGAGCGAAGAATGAACAACCATACCAGGTCGAGCCCTAGGAAGAAAGATGAAGCAAGGACCAGATCGGACACTTTTATAGGAGGCTTGCACCATGCTTGCGTAGAAGGTGAGGCTACGAAGCTGGCAGGGAAGCCAACAAGTTTCACTAGGGTTTGAGCACGCTGATAGAAAGAAATACATAAAAGACAGGTAATAAATATTTTCGTGGGCATATACAAATACATTTTTGGAGTTTCAGAAAATCATTTTATGGTTTTGAGTGTTGCTTATACACATGAAACATCCTGTTTGGCGCAATTTCAACATGGCCGCCATGGTTCCATTCAGATTTTACGGAAGTGCTTGCATTTCGTTCATTGTTAAAAATCATGAGAGCCATGAAGTTTCATAAACAAAAAATTAAAAGAGCAACCCGAAAACTAAAATGGAAACTATAAACCTTCACACTACCGCTGATCAGATGAGAACAACGCTAAGTAGCTTAACTAACGCCGACTTTCGGATGCTTTTCCTCAAAATGAACATTTTCCATTTTAGTTGAATACCGCCCGTAATTAGAAAAAAAAATTATTAATAATTTTTTCTATGCACATTAATGAATAATTGAAAATCTATTGCGTGCAAGTAGTTGTAGGTTCCTCCAAATGGTAAAATGAAACTATGAAATTAAAATAATTTTTACAACAATTAATTATTACTACGTCTGTACTCAGTCGAATTTTTTCCAAGTCCGAGCCAGGTCAAAAATGGTATTACCCAGACTGAGTCAAGTATTTACCCAGTCTCAGTCTCGGTCATCATGTATTTAATGTAATGTTGAAAGTTGGTACAACCTTACGACATTAATGCATGTAGTATAAAACGTGAACCTACGAAGGCACACGCTCAGGGCGTGGTCAACTAGTGTACGGTAACCAATCTGACTCTAACGGTGTGCCCCTTTTGTTCATACACCCACATACATGGAAACCACTCTTCCCAAGAGACGGTTGATGATTTCACCCGCTGAAGTGACAGTAGCGGTCCATCATAAATAAACCAGTTGTTTCATTACCTGTGGCTACAAGTGATGCTTGTTGAAAATACCGTTAATTCGGCAATTTTACTTTGGTTGAAGTTCATATTAAAGACAGTCACTTACGAAAAACCAAAAATCGTCCAAGTTCCACTGTTCGAACTTGCAAATTTTCGACTATCTGTTCTTCAGGCTAGAGTCATGAGACTTGCACAACAACCACCACCACCAACGGATTTTCCCAAGTCCACTACATTCAAATTTCCCTCCTCATTCCCAGTGAGCCGTGGAACTCAGTCAGCTTTCAAGCTCACTGTCTGAGTTGGCTCCCTCATCAATACTGGAGCTAAAGACGGAAAAGCCAAAGGCTCACAAGAAATAACTAAATACAGATGCAAACCTATTTACGTTGCCTTTTGGACTTCTGTGTCAGACTGCCTGAGCGGCGAATTGAACCACACCACACCTGAGCGGAAGGTCCTGGGTTAGATTCCCGGCTCAGGCAGTCTGACATACAGGTCTAAAGGCAACGTAAATAAGTTTTTAAATCTGTATTTAATATTGGAGCTGTTACTGAACGAAGGTAAAAATTTTTGCAAGCTTTTGTCAGTTTTTCATTCAGTTCTGCTGTCACTATTCTTCCTTTCTGCTGATATGCTGATTTTCGCATGTTCATAAGTGGTATCTTCCTATCTTGGCAGTACTGAATGGTAATGGCCTCCAACGCACGGAGGTGTGCTCCCCGCTCGTGTCAAACTTCAGCATCACCTTGGTGTTATCCCAGTCTGCTTGGTGTTTACTCTTTTCACAGTGCATGGCTACAGCGCTCTTCTTGTCTCGCCTATGTAACCTTGTGAACAATCTTTGCAGGGGAGCCAATACACACCTCCTACACTGGATGCCACTTTATCCACCATCTTTGGTGCAAGAGATGCGGCCGAGATGGTGGATAAAGTGGCATCCAGTGTAGTAGGTGTGTATTGGATCCCCTGCAAAGATTGTTCACAAGGTTAAATAGGCGAGACAAAAAGGCAAATTTGCGTACGAGTCAAGGAGCATGCACAAGCCACCAATGACGGAGACAAGAAGAGGGCTGTAGCCTTGCACTGTGAAAAGAATAAACACCAAGCAGACTGGGATAACACCAAGGTGATGCTGAAATCGGACACAAGCAGGGGAGCATACCTCTGTACGTTGGAGGCCATCGCCATTCAATACTGCCTAGATAGGAAAATACCACTTATGAACGTGCAAAAATCAGCATATCAGCAGACAGGAAGAATAGTGACAGCAGAACTGAATGAAAAACTGACGAAAAGCTTTCAAAAATTCTTACCTTCGTTCAGCAACAGCGCCAGTATAGATGAGGGAGCCAACTCAGACAGTGAGCTTGAAAGCTGACCAAGTTCCAAGGTCCACTGGGAAAAACGAGGGAGATTTGAATGTAGTGGACTTGGGAAAGTTTATTGGTGGTTGTTGTTGTGCAAGTTTAAATTTGCAAGTTTAAAGAGTGGAACTTGGACAATTTTTGGTTTTGCGTAAGTGACTGTCTATTTATTAAAGTGATGCTTATTGACTGGTACAAGGGTGCTCATTATCATAAGCAATCTAATGTAGTAGAGCCAACATTTACTGCACTGTTATTGCTGACCGCCTTGCCCCTGAGTGTGGAGAGAATCTTAATGCGACTGGTCTTACCGATCCTTCACTATTACGTAGGTGTTAAGACTCCCTTTATTTACTCTATTACCCTTGTAAGCAAATGAATCGGTTATGGAGTAGTGAAGGATATGGTTGTAGGGAGGACCTTGAGCCTAGCAATACTATGACTCGTCTATGCCCTGCTCCGTTTTCTTTAAGAACTTTTTTATCAATTTTGTTATAGGGGCAGGACGAGAGGTGGTCGGCTCAAATTCCCATTGTATGATGCATGGCTACCAGTCGTCACTTGGATGTAAGAGTCCCTGTCCGGACTAGCTACAATACACAGAATGATCCAGATGCTCGTATGTGGGACATGGCTATGTATGCGGATATACAGGCCTAGTACAGATGTGGGACTTTATTGAGCATTCCCCTGGAAACATAAAAGTCACGAACCCTAAATGGGTTTTCACCTGGAAGTTCAATAAGGATGGATCCAGCAAAAGTTTAAAGCCCGGCTTGGGAGCATGGTTGCTCCGCATGACTGCAAATTGATTTTGGCTAGGTGTCCTCGCCTGTTGTGAGAAGTGCCTCGCTTAGATCGGTGTTGTTAGTTGCTGCATACCGTCGCTATTCATTTCGAAAGAGATATATCTGCAGCGCATACCTCCATGCCGATATCGACCACTTAATATGTTTACAGCCGCTACCAGGTTTCTATCCTGGGCTTGGAGGAAAACTTCTGGGCTGCAGACTCAACAAAGCTAAAAATATGACATTTTTGCTTATTACTTTGAGAGTTCTCAACAAAGCTTTCACGATTTAATATTGTTACGCTCAATTCTGGAAAAATAAATACCAACTGTATTTTGAGAATGTTCGACAGCTTTTCTGGCGGCAAAGATGTAAACTCATCTATGGCTTGATTGTTTTAAGCCATAGATAGCTTTGTTGAGTTTTCACGATTCAATAATACTGTTATGCTCAATCTCAAAAAATAAATGCTAACTGTTTTTTCTGAATTTTCGACAGTTTATCTGATGCTAAAGATGTAAACTCTTCACACAACTGTCTTCATCAGGTGTCAGCTTCGTCTCGTGGTCCCTTAGTTTTTTGCGTCATGGTTTCATGTTCACGCCAAGAAAACCATGGCGCGTACTTGAATAACCAAGGAACCACGAGACGAAACAAACACCTGATGGAGACAGTTGTGTTACGAGTTTACATCTTTACCATCACATAAACTGTCGAAAATTCGGAAAATACAGTTAGTATTTATTTTTCGAGATTGAGCGTAACAGTATTAAATCGTGAAAACAATCAAGCCATAGATTGAACTTGAAGATGAATAGGTGGTCGTTGAGTGTGGTCTGACACAGAGTCACAGAGATCCGGATGTATGCCAACACAGTGAGGAAATAACAGTGCATGACAAAGCAGCGGTATGAAAACAGCGCAACGACAAAACAGCGTGACGACAAAACAGCGCAACGACAAAACAGCGCGATGACAAAACAGCGCAAATTGGGCAAATATTGATAATACTACTGGATCCTTCGACACAACTGGAGTACTACAATCGATTCCTGAGGTTTTAAAGGACACACTGTTACCTTTGCTGGATGCCTCATAATCTAGTGTACTACTAGATAAAATGTGGCCCTCCGCAGTGTAATGGCAGTTGATGGCCATCACCGAGTGTCCAAAAAATTTACATTAGGTACGTGGCATAATTAAAGAATTCCATTTTACTGACTTTCTCTGTGCCCCTTTTGTTATCTACTCTGACAGTCGATCAGCCATCAACCTTGCAAACTGCATCTCTGAAACTATGAGGTCCAAGCATTAAGCCAAGAAAGTTTCGTATCTACATTGCCTGGTAGAGACAAGTAAAAAAGAACTAACGTTTAAACCATGAGTAGACCTACTTACTTGACCTATTACTGGAGATTGCTTACATTTAACTAAAACGTAACACCTCCGAAGTTAAACTACTTGAGTTAATTTATACTCTTAAGTAATATTTATATTTATCTATTTGAATAACATTGTACGAGTGCATATATATATAATTACTGTACTTATGCCCCCCTCGCTCCTTCATCAAGGGAGGGGGGTCATATAGGAAGTGACACTAAGCCCCGTCACTCTCCTAATTTAATAATCCCTCTCCACTGAAACCAAAATGCTAAAAATGCATGTGAAGCTAAGCTCACCCCCAAATTTCTCACTGCACACACAGCTAAGCTATACCCCCCCCCCCCCCAAAAAAAAAAAACGTTTACACTGCACGTGAAGCTATCCCATCCCTCAAAATGCATGCAAAGCTAAAGCCCCGTCCCCCTACCCAACTGGTCAAAATGTATGCAAAGATGATGATGATGATAGGACTACCACAGACCCTGTATGTATTCACTGAAAGATTAAGTGTTCTTCATCCGTGTGTGGTAATCACGTATCGCTACAGTAAAGTAGTAAACACAGGTTACCGGTTTTTTTCCATGCAAAGCTGATGCCCACACCCCTCCTAAAATGCTCAAAAATGCACGCGAAGCTAAACCCGTCCCCCCCCCCCCCCTAAAATACACAAAAATGCACGCCAAGCTAAACCCCACCTCCCTAAACGGTAAACAAAAAAAAAATCACGAAATAGTCTAGTTAAAAGCCTACACCATTAAATCTTAAACTAGCTGTACCCCCGGCGTAACATACGCCGGTTAGCTGGTTCCCGCATACCTAAGCGTAACACTGTAGTGTGCCCCGGTTTCCCCTATTCCCCGGGTCTAAATATCCCCTTATCTGCTCCCTCTTTGAACCCCTGCTGATTTGTATTATGGAAGTAAATGTTTATTTTCAATGGAGGAAGTTTCTCTGTTCTGATACCAAGCCCAACAACGGTTGAGCATGTAGTGATTGTTACTCAACCAACTTTGAAACTCTTCCAAGTCGGCTCTTAAGAGCTAGCTTTATTAATGCAATATGTCGATTGTTATAGGCCACATCTGTTTGTTTGACATTGTCGGCCGCTCGCCCTCTTTCATTACACACCCTCTTTCATTGTAGTGCATAATAATGATGAATTTGCTTGCCCAACCTAAGCGTATTATATATATAGATAGATATTTTTGCTGCAAAACTAACTAAAAGCTCAAACATTTAATAAAATTATGTTTTGTCTAATGCAATTCATGATCAGGAATGTTTTCAGCACTTTCTCAGATATACGGATTATAGACTCCTGGATTTAAAACAAGCGGTCACTCTCTCCAGGTAGGTAAATGGACAATCACTCTCTCCTGGCCGTTGCAGTGTCCGATGGCATCCAAGCCTTAGTCACAAAGGTTTATGTGGTTCGAAATTAATTTTTTAAGTGCGACTTATGTTGAATTTTAGCAAAAAATTGAACTATCGCTTAATTTGAATGTTCGATAACAAGAAATCACCAGAAAATTTGCTCAAACTTAAACTGTAACAATACGCTTGGTATATTGGAAATTTTCGATAGGTTTAGTAGTCCATGTGGTGTTATTTACGGTCTCACCTCTCTTCTTCTGGCCTCCTTATATGTGCTTACTTCTGGCTTACATTGTTACTAGGGCTCGTGTTTTTTAAATGGCGTGGAATAAGTTTCACGCAGCACGAATACCGAGCACAAAATTGAATGGGACCCAACTACAGCACTACTTACGTCTAATTCTAACAGATTTACATTTAAGGGCACTTGATTCGTTGTGTAGCTATTTGGAAACCTCTCATGAATTTACAGGGGCCCTTAAACCCCAACATACAGTTCAGTAGCAGGGGTGTGCGATACTATCGAATTTCGAAGCTGATACCGATACTTTATTGGTATCGGTAGTGGTATCGAAATTCAAAACTTGGTATAGAATTTTCGGTAGTATCGAAGGTATCGAAAAGTATCGTTAGCTTAAAAAATACTGCAGTATTAAGAGAGCATCAAAGAGGTTTTAGAACAGACAATTAATTTAAAGAGTTTACATCATTGTAGATCTGTGACCGATAGACCTAACGTTTCGTAGCCTAACAATAGTTTCACACTTTTTTTAACGGGCCACCTACCTATTGACCCTTTGCTGTGAGAGTAATCTGCACCAAATAAATCATAAAATCCCAAGAATAACGGTGATTACTGGAACAGAATATGTTATAGTTGATTGCTGACTGTTTATGGAAGCCAAGACTTTATTATTATAACGTCGCTGGCCTCTGCTGCTAGCGTTTTAGTGCAACTTGAACAAAGAGCAGCCATCTTGAAATTGAACAGTGCAATGCATGATGGGAACTTTTCCGTAAAAATAAAAAGGACTAATTTCTTTTAAACTTAATTAAAAATTTTAACATTCAACTGAATTTTTTGTGTTAATAAAATATAAATTTAAAAAAATATTTTATTTATATTTGTATACATAATTTTTTAAAAAATTCCAGAATTCAAAGATCTTTAGGCATGTTACCTTCACTAAGCATTAGGCATATCTCCTGGCAGCAACAATCCTATATAACTATCTTGTTTTAAACTCAGATTGTGTTATTAAATTACAAATATTAAATTCATATATATTTTCATACATAAATTTAATATGATTTTATAAAATATGTATTTAAAAAATGTACTGTTAGTGAAGAAAACCAGAAAGCCTATTAAAGTAAAAAACCATTTGATGCTTTGTTTCATAATTACATAATTATAATATAATAATAATAATTAATAATATTATCATTTTTTCTGTATTGCTTTATTTGTAATGTCGTATACATAAAAATGTAAGTAAATTCCATGTAGCCTAGTCCCGAGTTTATTTTTAAATTTCTATGCTGAACAGTTGTCTGTAGGATACTCTAATACTTTCATCTATTATGAATGCTATCACGCTTTTATAAAACTTTTAAGGTTCATTTCTAACCTAACAAAAAAGTTTAGCTCAACTTGGTCATCCGAAATATTTCTGCGAACAGTAATTGTAATGAAGGAATAAAGGAATAAAGGAAGCTACAGATGAAGTCATTTGAAATTGTTTATTCCTACCGCTTTCTTTAAAAAGATATCGGTATCGAAAAACCAATTGAAACGTGATGTAGCACACCCTTGCTCATTAGCGACAAGTTGGGAGCACACGACTTGAGCAAGAGGAACTAAACGAGGGCCAAACAGGCGTCACTCGACAAATACAGAGTGCAACGTGTTCCACATCATTTAAAAAACACGAACACTAGTAACAATGTACGCCAGAAGCAAGCACATTAAGGAGACTGAAAAAGATAAAGACCATAAATAACACCACACAGACTATTAAGCCTACTGAAAATTCTCAAAATACCGAGCGTATTGTTATAGTTTGAATTTGAGCATATTTTCTGGCGATGTCATGTTAGATTCTGGAAGTAGTGACCATATAATACGCTAAATTTGTGAATAAATGAGAATAAAGACATTGCGTTAACACTAGATTAAATTCAAAGCAAATATGTGAATGCTTGCATAACCGCCGACTTTTCTATTATGGAGAAAACTCCTTCCGTGGACAGAAATAAAGTCACAAACTGCTCAAGGTCACGGATGTTTAATTCACAATTTCAGGTAATACCTTACTATATACAACCAGGTCAACAACTAACAAAGGAATTTGTTAAAACTTAGTATCTTTTTTTTTAACATTTCATTCTACAGGAGAAAACGTTACTCCCTAAACATGACAAACATATTTACATAGTATCTTGTTCAGTCTTGTTCGCATCACACACATTGTTAGTTCCTGTGAAATGATAACGAAACATTCACACAAACATGCTGCAATCAGTTTGGGAAAGCCAAGCCAACATTGTGACTTAAATTGTTTGGAATGAACATCGCACCACTTATTTCGGTTTGTATTTAGTACTGTAAGTCAAAGGTTGACTTTCCTCGAAATAAATGGTTATCTTTTATTACCATCTGCTCTGCCTTTTACACCATCTTACGAAATGGTATAAAACTTTGTTGCAGTAAATGTGTAACGGCCGTCAACAGTTTACACACTCCTCCTTCATAGTACCATCACTCTTTGCGTTGAACTCTAATGTGAAATTTACCTAAAACCAAAAATAAAATTTTGTTGTGAACAAGGGTTGGTTGCAGCTTCGTTACAAGCAAATTGAAGTACTGTATTTTTCAATAACTCGGGAAGTGTGCGAGATAGACATAGGCTGAAAGTAGTTTATTAGCTACCCATTTACTCTTCACCCAAGACCAACATAACCGAAATTTTGTATAAAAAAAACTACCCACTTATTTGAAATTGTTTACTGTGTTGGATTAATTATAAAAACAGACTGAAACTGTATCACAAAAACTAATACAGATGACAGCAATAGCAGGCACAAGTGTAGTCTTTAACATAAAAAACGTGAAAATTTCTTAAGAAAAAATCCGAAGGGCTACATATTGAATTTCTGAGTTGAAATTCATCTTAAAATACACAAATACATCATTTTCCAGGGTTCATACTCATATCTGAAAATTAATATCCCTGATTTTCCCTGACTTATTTCTTCATGTATCCCTGACCAAAACTCTTCTACTTTAAGAATTTTTTTTTAAATTACAGAGTCAACTGCTCACTCTGCAAGCCTGTCATCATAACTTCATCTGAATGGCAACTGCACATTTCCCCAATTTTTTTTTTAATTAAAAAATGGTGCAAGAAAGTAGTAGCAAAGCAACTGGAATTTGCGAGACCACACGGTTTATTCTAAAAACCAAGTTCTGAAAATGAAAAAAAAAAAACGGTTCTAAAAAAAACCAGTTCGTTTTTAGAATGAACCGTGTGGTCTCGCAAATTCCACTCGCTTGGCTACTACCTTCTTGCCCCATTTTTTAAATTTAAGAAAATCCCTGACTATCACTAACTTTTTGCCAATTTTCCATTTTTTCCCTGACTTTCCCTGACCGTATTTCGTATCCCTGACTATCCCTCATTTTCCCTGACTTTCCAGGTCGGTATGAACCCTGTTTTCTCACAGCAAAATTTGAAAGACGCATCGTTGGCCATTTTCAAACCACATTGTCCGTTGGTTGCTTCTCTTGTTGGTGGCACCCTCTCTTGACGGCATGATGCGTTTTATGCCTAATAAGTAATAACTTGCCACCGGCATGTTCGAAAGCTTCCCTGCAAACAGCCGCATGGAGAACACTTTAAGAGCTCTCCAGATCTTTTTGTTTCTTTCTTGAAAATATAATAACCAGTTATTCCCACTACGGTGTACATAGAATTGGCACGGGTCATCTCACACGCTCGAAACAACCGGAAGTTATTTTTCAAGAAACAAACAAAAAGATGAGGAGAGTGCTTGAAGCGTACACCATGCAGACATTTGTAGGAAAGCATCTTTCCATTACTGGGGAATAAAATACCTCATATCGTCAAGAGAGTTCGCCATCAACAAAAGAACAGGCGACGAGAAGCATCCAACAGACACCGAATGTGAAAATAGGAAAATGCTGGCTAACTAAGCCAGCAAAACTCATTCCAGTAACAATTTATTTACTTTTACTGTGAGAAAATTATATATACGTGCACTTTTAAATTGAAGTTCTAGAAAAAAAAAACCACGGAACTCTTGATTCTTTAGGAAATTTGTACGGTCTACTTTTGGATTTATTTTAGTTTTTCCTGAATAATTCGGAAAATGTTCAGTTACCGTATTTTCATTAGCACCAATGAGCAGCTCTTAAGAAAAAGATCAAATGATGCATTTGCTAATCGAAATCCGTCAAAGGCATGGATATGGACGCGAGTGTAACACGAAAGGAAGAAGTTTTACAGGAACATTAAAAAGGAAAACGTTAAATAAAAACTAACATCTGACATGGCACATGAAAGTACTACACATGGTCAATAAATGTACATGACTAATTTTAAAAAGTATTTTTTCACAAAGCAATCTTCCACTAAAAATATTGCTTTAAAGTAACAGTGGCTCTTATACTTTTATATTTTCGAAAATGACAGTTGTTGATTTCATACTTACATTCTGGTAGAGGAGAGACCTCAGATGTTACTACAGCAGTCAATCCCAAATTAACCAAAGCCCCTCTAATCATGCCACATGAAAAGGCAATGTACTGTTGACGGAACAAAGGAAAATTAATCACAACTAAAGCACAATTATAAATTTAAGATGTGCTAACATGACAATTAATTATCACTTAAACCATTAGGGCTATTCCGATGCCACTCTTAAATCCGATATCAATACCAAAACTGGCAACCAAAGTATCAGCAAAACCGATTTGAGACCAAGACTTCGTATAATACCAAAATACTGTACCAGAACCAATGTCATATCAAAGCTTAGTCACATCGCAACTTTTTGAGTTTGTAAACAAGTGGTAGTAGTTTACACTGGGAGAACAAATCAGGGGTGTGTCCAGTGTCAACATGGTATACCAAGGTCTGGCTGTGCACCATGTTGGCACACCCCTGATTTCGATAATACTGATATAATCTTTTTTTGAAAAGAAATTATATCCAAGACTTGCACTAGAATCCGTCGCAATAGCTACACAAAATCTACCACCATACTACCTAACTAAGGGCGCCTTTGGCCAAATCAAGGCCCTCCTTCCCATCCCTTACAACTGAGAGGCGCAAAAACCAAACTGGTCCAATCACAACAAGGGCAATTAAGCAATAAAAAGTTCAAAAACCAAACGAACACTGCAGAGTTGAAGATTAGATGTAGTCAAACGTGTTTTTCTGTGGGTGTGTAAATAATATGAGTACTGTATTCTAAAAACGTCGTACTTTGAAAATCAGGAATCATCTTCATTAGTCCAGTTCACGCACAACTTCAAAACAAATAAAGATATCTTTACCAATATCTTCTACAAATTTTCGACAGTCAGTAATCTGGAGATCAAGGGCTCAGATGACTGTCTTCATCAGGTAATAACAAAAAAATGCACGTCACTATTAGGGGTGTGCGAGTAGAATAATTTTAATTTGAGTCGAGTTGAGTTTGTAACAGAAGAATCGCATATCGAGCAGAGTTCGAGTGTTTGGTTAACACACTTATTTTGCAAGTGTCTTTTTTATTTGTTAGTGTAAAACAGTGGTTAATTAAGGCATGAAAAGAAATATGTTTGGTTCTCGGGCATTTTAATTTCAAAAGTAATCAAGCCACCAGGCTTTTTATTTAAATTTTTATTTTATCAGAAGTAACTAAAGTCTACTTTTAACACTTAAAGTACTACTAAAATGCTGCTTAACGGAGTGTGTGGGCCAACATCCACAAATGGTTTTCCAGTCGTTGGGAAATAACTTTAAAATGGTTTGAGCTAGTGGCTTTTAATTTGCACCACCGGAAAGCTCTTATCAAGACAATGAAGTTGGTATATTTGAATGTCAAAATCGGTCAAAAATTGGCGAAGTTATCGTATTTTCACCGGATTTGATTTTTCAGAGTATGGATGCAAGCGACCAGCCGAGTTTGAGTATCACACATTCCTAGTCACTATGTCATGTTCGATTGTCTGCTGTTTGAAATGGTTGCCGAGCGTAACCTCCAGCACTTGTAAGAACAGTCCTGCACTTTTACGCAACTCGGTATTAAATTCACTCAGAACAGAAACTGTATTCCAGGATTGGATGGTTCCTGGATATTCATCAGTTCAACCTTCTCTTGAATGTGGTGTTGAATAGCCAGGGACTCCAGGCTCCTCAAATGTAGGTCACTGTTTGAGTTAGACACAAGGGGGGTTTCAGTGCCTACCCAGATGATCTTGTGGTGCTTTTTCATGTGGTGCACTGCAATGCCAATTTTTTGTACTCTTCTGATGTCTGCCATGTGCGGCCTTTTCGTGTTTCTCCACATGGTACACAGTATACTGCTTCTCTAGTATGTACAATCTTCTTTAATGATCTTTCCTGAAGTTCAAAAAGAGGAGAGATGAGTGATCTTGAGGAAAGATTAGTGAAGAAGATAGTGAACAACAGAAGCAGTATATAGGGTACCAAGTGGAGACTGCGGTGCAGTTCATGTTGGAGAAAAGCGAAAAGGAATTCGCTGCTGTGTCAAGCAGCATATGGCATACACCAGAAACAGAGTGAAAACAAACAGTATTGCAGTACACCTCATGGAAAAGCACCATAAGATCAACCTGGAGTCTTGTGCCCGTAGTATTAGGACAGTGTTGTACTCCATGTGTAAAATCAGCCCGCAGTACTATGGGGCTGGGGATTGTATAGAATCATTGCTGAAGCTGTCAAGGCCAAGCCCCATTGATTGGTGGTGGCCTCTAGTGGCAAATAATGTAACTTGAATACGACTAAAGATGTCAGCAACGCGATGACTGATTCCATAATAAGGCGTCATTCAAAACTTTATTTTTTCGAAAGCATATTCTAAAGTAAAATATTCCAAACATCCGCATAAATCTAATTATAATCTCATGAAATATAAAACTACAAGGATTGTTTAAATAAAAATTGCACACATTTATGTTTTTTATGTTATGTTTTTGGCGAATTTTCAAAAATGATCGATTTTGCCTAGGAGAGAGCGTTATAACCGCGCAACTAAGCGCAAGGCATTAAGTGTTAACTACTCGGAACACTTGGTTTTAATTTTATAGAGCTGCAAGTGGTTAACTTAACAAACAGCTCAATAATTGAATGCCAAATTAGATTAAATAATACTTATTTTCTGCTAACTGAATTGCTTTTTCTTGTACAGTAATAAATTTAACTTTCAAAAACAAATCAAAAGCAAGGGCAAATTTGACCACCAGACAGGACCTCAGAACCAACTAATTTTTTTCCTCGAGGCTTTATTTAGAATGTGCTGTGTTCATTGTAAGAAGAACAGACTGCTGAAGACTTCATGTTCTGCTCCGATACACTTTCACATAGTTTTGTTCTGAATTACAGCATTTTATGTAGTACTTGCCTTTGGAGCCAATTCCAAATATTGATGACTTGATGACAATTGTGACAGGAATCGGAATTTGAAGTCATGTAAAAGATAAACACCCTAAAAAGAAAATTGTTCAGTTACACCAACAGTCTACAAGTCCCTACTGGAGGAAACAACAACTGGATTCAACAGTTCCAAACTATCAATCTTACAATCAAATCTGCAGTCCCTAAAATTGTTACAGCACTACCATGCATTAACGAACACTTATGTGATAAAACTAAGCCTTTTCAGAATAGCCTTCCCCTGAAAAGAGATTCAGTTGCCTGTTCCACTTCGTTGCGACTACTATCTACCAGGAAAAAAAGGTAGTTAGGTTTCTAGTACCAGTTCACCCTTTAGGAATGGGTGCGCCAAAATGTGTCCGTTTTATGATCATTGTTTACAGCTCTTCTACAGGTCAGATCAATAACTTCCACCCAATTATAGTAAAACTAAAAAAAAAAAAGGACATGAAGGCAAGGGCGGATCCAGAACGAGGTCTTGGAGGGGGCCGCAGGATGATTTTTCTACGTTTTCGTGCACTTTTCCGTAATTTGACTGCGTTTTTTGAAAAATTTCCGCAATTTCTCCGTGTTTTATTTGCCTTGGAGGGGGCCGCAGCCCCCTTGGCCCCTCCCTTAGATCCGCCCTTGCATGAAGGCCAGATCTACTGTATAAGGAAACTATGACAGGTTTCATTCCTTTCTTCAAGTTGGTGAGATGCTATGATTTTTTTTTCTGCAAGTTAGTTATAAGCCCTTACTCCTTTACTTAAAGTGCTCCTGTACTTAATTTCTAGTTTTTTGGAAGCATTAGCTATCCTTTTTTTTTTCCTTTTTTGAACTTGTGGTTCCCTGCTTTTTCTAAACTGTCCTTATTCTTTTTCAAGTTCATTACCAGCTGTTAAATTGAAACCAAGAGCTTTGTTCACTATTTTTTGTTTATCATTCAAGAACTTATCAGCAAATTTTGCTTCAACACATGTTTTAGGGAAAATTTAATTCATTGCCTTAGTTTAATTTGTATTCAAACACCGTAAATACAACACCCAGGCGAAAATGATGCCAACCCTGCTACAATGCTTTAGGTCAATCGTGAAATAGTAGAGTTAAAAGTCCACCCTTTATATCATAGTTTTTTCTGCTGCAAAATTAACAAGAGCTCCATACATTTAATAAAATCACCTTTTCACCCACCACAATTCAGATCGGGAACTCTTATGAATTTGTGCCCCCCTTCTCTGGACGCTGGTACTGTAGGTAGTTTTCATAATTTTCGTCAAGGAAAGAGTTTACTCTCTTCCGTACTGAAGATAATGCCGACTTCACACCAACTTCAGGAAAATGGCAACGCATTATGATAGTGTATTTAGTTAGGAATCAGTTTTAAATGTGAATATGTTGGATTTTGCAGGGTGACAATCTAAGAACTGAATTTGTGAATAAATGAAAATACATTGTGTTTTCGTTAGGCCGAATCCAGATTACATACAAGAATAATCACATAATTGTATACTTTTCTGTAATGGAGTAAATACGCTCCCTGGACAAAATGGCTCAAGTTTTATTTAACGCCGTCTCTAAACCTTTGCCAAATTAACTGCATAAGCCCATGTGCAATTAATACACGATTTATGATGATGGCATGCCGATTTTGGCCGTGATTCGACCACTTCATTTTTCCTGCGTTATAGCCAACTGGAACAGAGCTAAAAAAAATTTAATTGTTTACTTCTAGTTTTATTAATTTGGCTTAAAATTCCTTGTTCTTAGCTACGTTTCACGAAAATATTCTTTGTATTTTCCTCATTTTATGTGTTTAAACTTCCTTATTTCATTTTTTCGTAATAAAACACATTACGATCACTGAAGGCATGGTTTTTACCCGATTCTAGTTTAGTCGCCAAATTGGATGGTGTGTATGTAGGTTATGAAGCTCTGATGCCCGACTAAGTATAGATGACAGTAAAATATTAAATTTAATTCAGTGGATACAAATTAAAGGGATGGGAAAACTTAAAGCTGCTGATTTGGTCAAACGTAGATCACATAGATTGAGTTTTTTATTCCTTGTTCTTCTTGGCGTAACATTAACTTTTATAAATTGTACTGCTTTCATATAAAACCCCTTCCACTCGTGACTCACTCTTAAGGAGTGTCTTTTTTAAAGTCCTATACGTACACCTCTGGGGATAAAAAATGATCGCACTGTATCGAGGTTCAAGTAGCCCGACAACAATGCAAGCATTTTCATTGTTGTAAATAAGATCATACAAAGAAGGAAGGAATTCTCCAAAGAGTGGCATTGTTGAAAGCCCCAGTATAACGAAAACGATCATTTTTCATGGCGTTGCTTGCTGTTGGTAATTCTGCATTGGCCCAGTATTCCTGCAATTGTTGGCACAAATTCAATTATTTTAAACAGCAATTACAATGTTATTAATGCAAAAATAGGCTAAAGCGTAGTACACCTTTGGGCATAAAAAATGATCGTTTTCATTATACTGGGGCTTTAAACAATGCCATTCAACAATGCCACTCTTTGGCTTCAACAATGGAGAATTCTTTCCGCCTTCAGTGCCGTATGTTCTTATTTACAACAATGAAAAAGTTTGCTTTATTGTTGGCTACTTGAACCTCGATACAGTGCGATCATTTTTTATGCCCCAAGGTGTACATTAGAATTGTCGGCTACTGTAAGGATTGGCGTGAGCATTGTTGTTCGCATCAGGTTTCATTCTTGGAGTCTTTACTTGAGTAAACATGTCCTGTTACAGCTAGCAATGTAGTGAAGTGTACAAGACTGAAAAGACTAACACTTGTGCTCCAAATAACTAGCTATAGTTGTTAGTGGCCACTGTGCAAGTCGAAAGAAGCGTAGCAAATTGTGCCATACGTGATGAAAGATCAGCAAAGCCGACCGATCTCCATCTGGCAAGCCTGTTACACCTCAGAGCTCAATAACATGATGTCACTGTATCCTGTTCCCCTACACAAATTAATAGAATGGTTATTGGTCCTCAATGTTGACAGGACCAATAGCAGGAGAGGATAGCAGTCCTTATGTAAGCCTCACCATTAACTTCCATCTAATTTGTCACATTTTGAAACCCTGTACAGGAAGGGGTGGAGTGAAAAAAAAACTATTTTGGGAATTTCCAAAAGCCTGGGTGTGGAAAGGTTGGTTACCTCTTAGCACCACTATCACCCATAAAAAATTTCATCATTCTTAGGTGATGTCTTGTGGTGCCACAAGGGGCTTCAAGTTTAGCATTGTTAACATAGGCAGAAATACAAAAAATTAAAAACTATTATTTGGCAGGTTTAAATTCAACATTATCTCATTTCATGCTCTCAAGAACCATATACAAACATGCCAGAGACACAAGGAATTTAATTTTTGTTAAAAAATGTGGGTATAGTTTTACATTGGAAATGGGCAAAAGTGGCATTTTAGCCTATTTTGGACCATAACTGTTCAATGCATATTATCGTGCCAGAAAAATATTTCTTGCAATTATACTTATCTTCCATCCGCTCTGGAAGCAACAAATGAGATAATGTTAAAATTAAATTTTAAAGCAGTTAAAATATTTATTTTTTTCAGCTATTTCGTCTGTGTTAAACAACGCTAAACTTGAAGCCCCTTGTGGCAGCACAAGACATCACCTCAGAGTGATGAAATTTTTTATGTGCGATAGTGGTGCTAAGAGTCACAACCTTTCCCCACCCAGGCTTTTGGGAATTCAAAAAAAAGTTTTTTTCACTCCACCCTACTATACAGTTTCCTCCAAATTTAACATACGCCAACAAAATTCAAAATTTGGGGTTGTGGCTAACTATTTCACTGCATTAAAAATTTCAATGACAACAATCAAACCATTTGGCCCCCACAAAATACCATTCCTTGCTGCTCTTGTTATCGTTGTTGGGACTCTTTTCCCGTCACCTGTAGATCAAACCAATGAACTGATTATCAAGTTTTATAGCTTTGCTTAAAACATAGGTATGGCCAAGACCTAGGGAATTTTGAATGCTCTTTCAATGTGACGACAATATTCTTGCTGTAGTTGTTCTTGTTGGGGAAATTTTGCTCTGACCTAGTGATCGAACCAAAGAACCGATTTTTAACTTTTATAGCGAAGAATGTATTCATGAACAAGGCTTAGGGTCTGTTGACCACCATTTTAAAGTGACCAATTTCTCTCATAAAAGATTCATCTCAATCGTCGCATATCAAAAATTCTAGTTATTGAAGTTAGCTGAAACATCCCCAAGAAAAAAATAAGATATAATTGTAAAAAAAATGCTCAAGCATATAAAATACAGACGTAAGCCTTAAAAAACAAAGAACAAATACAAGAAAAACAGATTTAAGCCATCTGCATCGTACTAATACATGTAAAAGAAACTCCAGCTTGTTTTTTGAGGGGCGCTGGAGATATTTTTTTACATGTATTAGTGCGACACTGATACGGATTACAAGTCTTTTTCTTGTATTTGTTCCTTCAGAGCATTAAGTTTTTTTTTAAGGCTTACATTCTAAAAACGTTTAAATATTTTATTAATACCAACATATATTTATATACACAGTACAGCGGCATTTCCGATATTTACTTGGTTATGCAGGAGTGACATAAGCAAGGGGGTTGTAGAGCTCGACGGCGTGTCCATAATAATATTACCGAATGTTCCATCTCCCATTCTAGGTCACGACCCCATGCAGCTAAACGTGGAACGACAGATCATTACTATTTTCTGGGTAAATACATTAAAAAAAAATACGCTGTACAGGTTTTACCCTAATACACACGTGTGAAAAATACCACTCCTGCTAAAATTAGTCCAGGCAAGCGGCAGCTAAGCGAGCAACAGTGTTACACGAATGTGAAACAGGCAAGTAGACTGCATCATAGAAAATATGTTTGCTTATTTTTTTTGAAGTAGATGGCTTCTTCCAACCCAGTCCCACTGGGGTACAAGTTGCAGGTTTCGCCTCCTGCTAAACGCCAGCTCACGCGCGTCCCGAAAGTCTATGCCTTTTACCATAGATCACTTAAAATCAAGCTGCTCTCAACCATAGAGATCTTTAGACAGACTGTTTTACCCTTGTTTGGGCTCGTCAGTAGAGAATACCCTGTGGACGAGAGCGTAGACACCTTACCGGCGGTAAATTAACAAGGTCAAAAACGGACTGGCTTCAGCAAGCTGATAGGCAGAAACTTCTGCTTGTCTGGGGCTTCATTCTACTGAATGATAGACACCCACATTTAGGCCTATTAACGGTAGTTGAAATCAAGCTGCTCTCACCCACAGAAATCTCTAGACAGACTGCTTCGTCCTTGCTTGGGCTCGTCAGTAGAGAATACTCTGTGGATGAGAGCATAGGCAGCTTACCGGTGGTAAATTAACGAGCTCAAAAAAGGACTGGCTTCAGCAAGTTAAAACGTAGAAACTTCTGCTCGTATGTAGTTTCATTCTACTACGTGTGGGTGTCTAACATTCAGTAGAATGAAGCAGACGTTTCTGTTTTTTTAGCTTCCTGAAGCCAGTCCAGCTTTCAGCTTGATAATTTAACACCAGCAAGGTGCCTATGCTCTGATCCACAGACTACTGACGAGCCCAAACAGGGGCGAAATAGTCTATCTAGAGAGATCTCTACGGGTGAGATCAGCTTGATTTTAAGTGATCAACTGCCATTAATAGGCCTAAATGTAAGTGTCTAACATTCAGTAGAACAAAGCCTCATACAAGCAGAATTTTCCGTTTTTAGCTTGCTGAAGCTAGCCCGGTTTTGAGCTTGTTGTATTGTTAAAATAAGATTCTGGCGATATTACATAAACTGGCTTGGAACCGGGAAACGAAACCTACAACTTTTATCCCACATGATCTTGCGAGCATGGATGGCATAAGCAGCGATAGCGACACTCCTGAACAAGTATGGATTAATAAGCTCCTCCTAATGCTGATCGTGACTGTAAAAAGTTTTAAAAATCAAGACTAAAACAATTAAAATACAAGTTACGAAATTTGCCATTAGTTAATGAAAGAAAAAAATTTTATGCAGAAGAAAAAAGTTTTACATTAACAGTTGCACGATATGAACAAAGAAAACATATTAGTTTTACCTAAAGTTAAAAATGACTGTTGGAGGCTTGATCCCATGGATATTTTCCAAAAGAGCTTTCAACAGTTAATTGATTGTGTTCTGCTGACT
Source organism: Lithobius niger (assembly GCA_023313725.1). Classification (NCBI taxonomy): domain Eukaryota; kingdom Metazoa; phylum Arthropoda; class Chilopoda; order Lithobiomorpha; family Lithobiidae; genus Lithobius; species Lithobius niger. Next base: position 22,762 of record JAHWFP010025600.1, read on the forward strand.
TTTTGATCAATAATAAATTTAATAACCAAAATGAACAAGGTAAGCCATGAGCCTTTCAGCCTATCGTAATGATATAACAATCATACAAAGGTACAGAACAATATAATCACGACATTACAGTAGTACAAAAAAATTGAGTACTTTTATTGTATCGCTACAATCTATAACGTTTTCACTAGAACATATGCTTCATTAACCCACTTAAAATGTATGACGCTTTGGCTCTTTGAACCAGTCATAATAGTGAACCTAAGTCTCGGCCATCTTAAAGGCCAATTACATCCATTTTGACATGCATGTTTTACTTTTGGATCACTTACACAACAACTAAACAAGAACTGCGGTAAGAATACGTTACGTACGTCCGACACAACAATTTAATTACTGCGTCACCAAAACAGGATACGGAGACCGCCATTGTTTTGCTGGAACGCGCAGAAATTAATGCCAACAGATGTCACTTATCGATTTCGCCTCGCAGCCGATTGAGATAGCCAATCTACTACTGTTGGCCAGCTAAGGACGTTCGACGCTTGAGCTCTCACAGCCAACACAGCTATCTCAATCATCTGCGAGTCGAAACCGATAAGTGACATCTGTCAGCATTAATTTCTGCGTGTTCAAGCAAAACAATGGTAGTACCCATAACGTGTTTTGGTGATGCAGTAATTAAATTGTTGTATCGGACGTACGTAACGTATTATTACCGCAATTCTTGTGTTTAGTTATTGTGTAAGTGATCCAAAAGTAAAACATGCATGTCAAAATGGATGTAATTGCCCTTTAAAGAAGGGCCTCTTTCCTTACCTGTCGATTTGTTCGCAGGTTATCAATCTGTTTCTTGTAAACGGCAGACCAAAAATCTTTGCAAATAAATTTAATAATGTCCAATTCTTCTTTAAAGCGGGGCCAATCACGTGTTAGCCTACAAAGATGCAACAGAAAATCAACCCTAATACATCGGCATTCATCCTTAACAGAATACATAATCAAAGCTTACCTTTCTACCATCCGGTAACCTGTGTTGAAACCAATGTACTCAAGTTTGGATATGCAATTATCCTTTAAAGAAAGGTATTCATGTTAATTCAACTTTTTTTTCGCATTTAACAACCATTAGGCTATTAACCAAAATGACCCCTATAAAAACTACATTGACATGGTTTATGGTATTTTTAATTGTGATTACAAATATGCTACCCATTTTCAACCAAAACGACATGATCTATGGTATTTTTCACACCGATTACAAATATGCTAACCTTTTTAAACCAAAATGACCCCCTTAACTGCAATGACATGGTATTTTTCAGCCCGGTTACGTGCTAGCCATAACCATTTTTAATCAAAATGACTGCACTGACATGGTTTATTGCATTTTTTATGCTAATTACTAATACGCAAACCATTGTCAGGGTGCAATGCCCACAAGGCCTTGCATCAGCCCTCATGCAGTTAGCCCTGTCCACCTCAAGAAAAACACAAACACACCACAACAAATCAGAAAGCCTGGTCCTTGAATTTTTAGTGGAAAATTGATTATGGAAGCATACAGATGTTACAACACTTTCACAAACTTCGTCCACCTTCCGTACTCCAATTCTCTCCAGGAATCGCACCTTCGTGGATTAGAATCTATTGCCATTAACAAATTCTGTGCCAACAACAAAACACTCATGAACATTTGCAGTCCTGCCTATCTGCACATTGCTAGGTTAGTTCGACCCGACGTATCAGACAAACTCAATAGACTGTGGCAAGGTATACTTAAACGGAGTATAGAGATCAGTGGGTGAGACATTGAAGCAACAGTTTCACACGTTTTTTGCATTTACAGTGTTTCTTATTTGTGGTGTTGTGTTTTCTTACGATGTCGTGTGCTAACCACAGCAGCCACCGCCTGCCGGTGTGTTCATGTATGGCCCTGTCCATTTCAGGCAGCACTTGCACGCCTGCAGGCAGAAGCAGTATCAGAGACAACCAACCTTCACCAATGTCGGTCGCCACTCAATCAATCAATAAAAAATACACGGCCAAACAGGCTTGTGGGGCCAGAAAGGAATATATGAAGTTACTTCATACGACGCGTGTCGTAAGCTATTTTCCAGGCATTGTCACTCGCCAAATGGCGAGGGAAATTCAGCAATTAGCGACTTGATTTTAAGCACTTCTCGCCAAAATGGCGACTGACTAACAAACACTAACGCTCAAAATTATCATAGCTCGAGAACCGTGCTGGCTAGAAACAAGTGGTTTGCGGCGTTGCATACAGAATTAAACGGGCTATCCTCCCAAACATGCAATACTGCTACTAGCCTCTTTACGTGATTTTTTAGTGTCAGATTATTGCAACCAATATTTAAACATTAAGTAGCTGCACAACTGCTAAAATTGTGTCTACTGGCGAGTGCCACAATTCACATTCGCGAAGGTTGGAGACAACTCCAAGATGGCTGCACAGTCAGTTCAGGCTCCACGTCTCACTGCAATAAATCCAGTTTTGCAGCGAAATCTCTTCTCACCGGACCCTGGCCTTGCTCGGAGAGGAGGCTATCCGGGGCGAAGAGACCTTTTCCAACAAGAGTTGATGCCACTACAGTCTATTCACATAACTTATGTTACAGAACTTTTCGACCACCACTATGCGTTGAGTACGGGAGGGATGGGCTTCTCCAAACCAAAGTGAAATCAAACTTCGACACCATTTTTTAATCAAAATCACCCCCTAAACTGCGTGCATCGACATGGTTTACGCTAGGCCTTATTTTTCATGCCGATTACAAATATGCTAGCCTAACCAGTTTTAACCAAAACGCATTGGCCTGGTTTATGGTATTTTTTGTGGTGATTACGAATATGCTTATTATTTTTAACCGCAATGACCACCTAAACTGCATAGGTGCCGGCGTTAGGATACGCTCCCGGTGCCGTGAATACGCTTAACAAACATTGCAATTGCATACCGGATTACCGGTACCGTAGCCTACTTGCCGATTTTGATTTCACCAGTATGTATTGTAACTGTTATATTGCTAAAATATATTTTCTGGCTAATGTCCACTTATCTTTGTAAGCAAGTAGTGTGATAGTACATAAGTCCACGCAGGAAGAAACTGACATCTGATTTGAAAATAAGAAAGGACTACATCATTTTCACAGAACCATGGAAAGCAAGGACGTCGATCATTGACGCGCCTGCCGTCACATGTACACTAGTTGTTTGGCCGAGGTTCAATAATTGTTTCACAGTTTTCACTTTTTTTGCATTTTCAGTACTTAACCAAATACTAACCTTTTCATCTTTGCGAGCAGAACGAAAGACTTGCTCAACAATTTCCATATGAAGAAAATCCAAGAGAATATCGTCTGCCATCTTGAACTAATCGTCAACAACGTTAATGCCGCACTTTAGAAAAACCAAAAACTTAATAAAATTACGGTAAAAACTAAGTTAATACCAAATTGGTAGTTCATTCATTAATAATAAATCTTAACTAATAATTTGCATGTTCATTGCGTACTTTAAGAGCTCTTGATTTTATTTAAATAGCTTATCTGTGAAACTATAACGGAAATGGTGACGTTATGGCACAACACACTTCTCGACCCTGATTGGTTGTTAATGTCCAATTCGGAACTAAACCGGGCTGCTATTGGCTAATATTTTGTCGCCAGCTAGAAACGTACAATAGTTAGCTAATTTTCCATCTTGGGAAAGTCAATACTTTTAACGTTTTCAGCTTACATTTGTGTAAAATATAAAATCATGCACAAACAATAAGCTACAAATTTTTAAGTAATAATTTAAAAGCAAGTTGTGACATTTATATTTTTCTGTTTTCGAATTCGATTAGCGCTAACTATTAAATACTAAAGGCGTGTTAGGAGTCGGTGTCTGCTGAAAGAAACAATGGCCGAAGTTTTGAAGGTTTCTCTGCAAGATGAGCTCGAAAAAGCCAAAGAAAGCTTAAAAGGCGTTGATGAAAACATCAAAAAACTTACGGGACGAGATCCCAATGATCTTAGGTAAGTCTGACAATTATGTTAAAACGGCACATTGGATGACAAACTGCGAATTTGCAGTCGGCACAGTTTGCATGTTTCGAAGTGCATACTTTAGGCCAAAAGTAGGCCTACGTATTAAGACTTGCGAGTTTAAATATCAGATATTACAAATGTTGATTAATGTTGATATATTGCAGGCCTGGGATTCGAAGGGCGTCCGCTGGAGGACCGGGTGGCGACGTGGGAAATAGGGGTAGGGAGAGACTATTGCCATTTGGAGGCGGGTAAGTATCTGATGATTTATCCTTAGTGTAGTTCAATAAAAATGGTGAATATTGAATTTTTACGAATTTACATAGGTAATCGCGCTTGGTATCAAAGCGGTGAAAATGGCAATTCAGACACACACGATAACAGTGGCGCCCTCCATTGACAACGTTATTTACTTTCCTACGAAGACAAAACAAGAGGGGTTCCATGGGAGGGGGAACATACCACTGGGGGAATGCGGGGACAATCAGTTTCTCGTTCGCTAGAATTACCTAAAATTATACGCCGAACAACTCTTTACCATACAATTTTTGAGGATAATTTACCGGATGAATTTCCGAGCTGCGTTCGCCCACTCTCGCAATGTAGATTGTTCATAATCTTGCAAATTTTCGATGACATATTAAGAAAAAAAAAGCTGACAGGCCCCTCCAGCTTGGACGCTTTTATACGGGGACCTGTGCACGCGCATGCGGGCAGTGTGGGTTACACAGCTGGCCGGCGCTACAACACCAAAAAACCTCTAGGGATAGAAAGCATCCTTGGGTAAAATGCATAAATTTATATATTTTCGTACTTGGGCAATAGAAACCAAAATTAACCGGTGGAACCTGGTATTTTGACGAATCCTATACAGTATGCAGAAATATGTGGATGGTACTGCTGTTGAACCTGCCGTAGGACATGCAGATAGAGCCAAATATGACACTGAATCTGCACAACGCTTGCCGATTATTTTCATTAAGTTGCAAAAACACTTACAGTACAAGTACGAGAGACACTAACTACCAGCAAAAACTTAGTTCACAGTCCTATTTAAATTTTCGGAGAACAGGCCGTTCTTAAAACATACAACACAAATGAGGAAAATTTCATATGTTGTAGCACAAACAAAATTAGAACAACGCGTGTGGGCGGGCATACCAATGTTCTGTGGGAGCATACCACTTATCTATCTGTAGTGTGCTCCTCCACGTACATCGTTTCGAATTTTTATTTGTGCAAAGACATGTGAAATGTTTCTTTTTCCTCCGTGTTGAGCATTTTTTCTGAAGGGGAGAACGGACTCTTCTCCAAAAATTTTAATAAACTGTGTAGGAAGGTCTTGCATGTGGTTAGTGTTTCTTGTAGCTACTTAATAATCTCTTTTCAAAACCACTGTCATCGCTGTTTACCAGTTTTCCATGAAGACGTGCAGTTGAAGATCAGCGTTCAGGGTAAATCCGCGGAATTTTGGGAGAATCTTTATAGAAAAAATATGCAACAAGCCCAAGAAAGAGAAAGATCACTACATTCAAAGAGTTCATTAGTTGTCGTATGGGTGATAACGAGGGGTTATCAGAGTGTCTAGGTCCAATCCAGGAGTGAGTTAGGTTAGCTACGGTCACTAAATGCCCTGCCATAACATGAGTTTGTTGCCATGCTTACGTAAAGCAGGCCCATCCTTTAAAGCAAATAAATGTGTATCCGACTACATCGAAGAGTTCGTTCTAGAAGATGAGCTCAGAACTGGGCACTTATTTGAAAACTACCTGAAGGAAACGGGGTTGCCAGGTTTTTGCCACCAAGTGGTTAAAACCGGATTTTACCATGGTTCATACCGTCCCGGCAAAAACCTGTGGCAGCCTGATGAAGACAGTCGTTCTGAGCCCTTCCAACTACAGAAAAACCAGACTGTCAAAAATTTGCAAGGATATTGGAACAGTAACAAAATGTAAATATGGACTCGAATCTTCAAAGTAAGCGATGTGACATTTTTAAATTCCCCCTAGTCTAACGCTGTGCGATCCTTCTCCGTTCATGTGCGGTTAAGCCATTCCGCAGCACCATTTTGTTGTGGAGAGTAGATTTGTGTCTTACGGTGTCTCAATACCATTTTCTTCTAGGTTGTTTTCACATAAGCGCCCCAAACATGTCCGCTTAAGTGCATTAGTCCATTAATTAGGATAATCTGCAGAGCTGTATCAAAATATTCACAGTAGTTAAATAATAAATGGGAAAGATTAATGGCTTACCATAATATTAGACAATGCCGGAGCACAGGAAACCTTCCGTAGATGAACTGCAGATCCTTGGCTCTTCATCGGCATACGAGTATACTGATTAGTTTCAGGTTACTTCGTTTACATTGGGAACATTGACAGTTACAATCACACTTCTGTGGGTTCCTTGGGATCCTATACAGTATAACCTCGTTAATAAGAACTCGGATAAGAAGAATTCCCGCTTAATAAGAACTTTTTTCAAGATTTTGGTTGGTCAGCTACTCATTCAGCACTAAATATATACGGCTATAACGAACTCTGTTAATACAAATGTACGGATAAGAAGAACAAATATTTACAATTACAGCTTATTTTTACGAATTTGCTGTTCGTAACAGTTTCTTACCCCCCTCCCCTTTGAATTTCGTTTTATTCCACATAAAACATCGATCGCTAGTCGACTCCATATTGGGAAGTGATAAGAGTTTTGTCTGTTTGTGCAAGTGCGAAGGTCAAGGACGAATGCAGTATACAGTATACACAGCAAAATAATGCAGCCTATACAGGTAGGCTGCATTTTTTAAAAGTGGCAGCCCAATTTCTCTCGTCCGTTTAATAAGAACTATGGTTAATAAGAACATTTTTAGCTGTCCCCTTAAAGTTCGTATTAAAGAGGTTTTACTGTATTGTAGAAAATGTTGATCCATTCACTTACCTATATTGTTTTGGGGGATTTTAACCTTTCAACGGTCGATTGGACGCATTTGTCAGCTTCTAACGGACACCATCAATTTTTTCTAAACCTTTTACGCCCGCTGGGTATGCACCAGTTTGTAACTGAACCTACAAGAGGTGAAAATATTCTTGATTTAATTTTGTCGCAGGATGACCGACTCATTTTTGATGTTGACGTTGGTGAACATTTAGGCAACAGTGATCACTGTATGGTATCCTTTCGCATTCATTGTACCCCTGTTAATGGTGGTCTGATCAAAACGTGTAAAGGCACAATTGATTTTGGCCGTCTCCGTGCCTCTTTGGCACGTGTTGATTGGGACTCGGAATTATTTGCCAGTTGTCACTCAGTTGACTTGGCTTGGTCGAGGTTTCTAACGATCCTGGAAAGAGAAGTGCGGCTTTCCAGGAGGAGCTCAAAGCGAGTTAAGAGATCGATGAATTCATTACCTAGGAATATTGCAAAGGTTGGAAGAAAAAAATTAAAATTGTGGCGACGCTATAAGACATCTCCTACATTGGAAAACCAGCAATGTTACATTGCTTGTCGCAATGATTATTCTGACCTTGTGGAGGGTTGGCACTGCTCAAGGGAGGAAAAAAACAATTCGGGAAGGAAATCTATCTGCCCTTTTTCGTCTGTATCGTACTAAGACTGGTAACTCGCGAACTTTGCCACCATTTAAGTCGGGTGATGATTTCATCACAGATGATTCTACCAAGGCAGAGCTGCTTAAGACATCTTTGTTTCCAATGCTGTAACTGACAATGGGATTATCCCGTGGGGCCATTTTGCGACCATTCACCCCGACCTTAACTGTAAGCATGTTTCTTTCCCAGTATCCTTGGTACGAAGTGTTATACATGGCCTTAAACCTAGTCACGCAATTGGACCTGATGGCTATTCAGCATTTTTTTTATAAGCAAATTGTCATGGAAATTAGCTTGCCACTGTCTTTCATTTTCAATCTCTCTTTCGAGTCTGGCAGGCTCCCTACTGTTTGGAGAACTGCAAATGTGATCCCTATTTTCAAGAAGGGTGATGCAGCTAACCCGTTAAATTACAGACCAATCGCGTTGACTGTTATCCCATGCAAGGTTATGGAATCAATCGTGAAATCCGTTTTGATGAAATATTTGTTAGACAACAGTTTGATCAGTGAAGACCAATTCGGTTTTTTACCGGGAAGATCATCTACTTGCCAACTGCTTGCTTGCATTGACTTATGGACCAGTGCCTTGGACGCTGGTGTAACAACAGATATTATTTATTTTGACTTTTGCAAGGCATTTGAATCGGTGGTCCATTCAAAATTACTTTACAAACTTGGACAGTTTGGAGTAACTGGTGGCCTGTTGAAGTGGATTTCTGCTTTTCTGGCAGGCAGATCCCAGCGAGTGCTGGTCGGTGACTCTTTTTCTAGCCCGTCCATGATAATTAGTGGTGTACCACAAGGGTCAGTTCTTGGACCTTTGCTTTTTGCCATCTATTTAAATGATCTACAGTGTAATACCTCGACTATCCACCAGTTCAAATTTGCCGACGACTTAAAGTTGGGTGTTCATATGGTTGACTCAGTATCAGACTTCTCAGCACTGAATGACGCGATTGATTATGTTTCGGAGTGGAGCGATGACTGGCAGCTGCCGCTCTCAATCAGCAAGTGCCGGGCTTTTCATGTGGGTCACCATAACTTTTCTCCACGCTACTGTCTTAAAGACCAGCTACTTTCTGAAGTTTTTGAAATTAATGACTTGGGGGTCTGTTTAACCACCAATCTAAAGCCATCGATCCATTGCAACTTGTCACTAAAGCCTTTCGAAGACTGGCAATTGTTGAAAGCTGTTTCACTTCCGGTAATGTTAAAACTAAAGTGTGGGCTTTTAAAGTGTTTGTGAGACCACTCCTGGAGTATGCGTGCCCGGTTTGGTCTCCTACTCTTCTGGGAGATATCGACAGGGTTGAATCGGTCCAACGCAAATTTACTAAAAAACTTCCTGGTATGCGGAACCTCTCTTACGACACGAGATTAACTCGCGTGGGGCTCGAGTCCCTGGAGTTACGTAGGCTTCGAGCTGACTTTCTCTTGACCTTCAAAATTGTTAGAGGTTTTCTGCAAGTGGACATGCCGTTCTTTGACCCTTGCCCTTACTTGGCAACTAGAGGCCACTCGCTTAAATTGGCTACCCAAGCGGGGAGGTTGGATTGTCGACTAAGGTTTTTTGCTTTGAGAGTAATCCATCCATGGAACTCTCTGTCCGAGGAAGCTGTACGGGCACGTTCTGTCGACCATTTTAAATTTTTGTTGACCAAAATTTGTCTTCGCAAATTCTTGAGGAGGCCTGAATTTGTTGCCCAGGTTTAACATTTTAACTTTTAAGACTCGGACTAGTGTAAGTGGTCTACCCCTTCTAGATCCCAACCACTCTGTGGTTAAATTTATTTATTATTATTATTATAACAACTTTCCGTCGACTGGTCGCCATACTTTATTGTGCAAGGAGAGACAATAAGTGCATCCCGCGACGTTGCACTTGCGTATTGTTTGGTCGACAATAACTTCTTTCCATGAACGTGACAAACATGCTGTGCTCTGCAACAGTTCCTTCTAGAAGTTGAGCGCAGAACTCGTAAGCGGAGTGTGAATGAAGTTCCGAAATCTTATTGTAAAGAATTGGCAACAAAGTCATTCTAACAGTGCAGGCCCACTTAAAATGAAGTCTTCCAATGGATGGTCACACAATCTAACACGAGTTTTGTCATGTAGTTGAACAGACTTTCATATAGTTAAGCTTTCCCTACCATGTAGCCTAACGTAACGCGCACACAACTAGTACTAGTGTTGGACGGTACCATTCTGCCGGTACCAAGCTTAGTACCCCGGGTACCCCGGCACTTGGTTTTCTCTGGTACTTAACGAATGAGGCTGTATCTGATATCGTAGTGCTGTGGTGCCAACACTCTATTTTTGAATAATAAATTTTATTGAAAATGTATTTTGTTGATATAGTTTTAATGGAAAAAAAATGTATTCTTCCTCCCTGATTTAAGCTTAATGCATGTTTCACGGCATAGTTGATAAAAAAAAAAAACCATCTTCTAAAATTTGTAGTTAAACTATGCTATTCGTGCTTGTTGTAACATCAAAATTATGCTTAAGTTGGCTCCACTTTTGTGTATTGTTTAGAATTTCAATTTTACCATTGTTGATCTGTAACCGATTGTTGCAGTCATAAGTTCAGGAAAAACGCACACAACCACCACACTGAACACAACAAAGTTCGCTTGAATTTTCGGTGAAGAGCAAGACCCATTCACCTTCTTCAGAAGTATTTCAACTACACTAAAAACTTCCGAAAACTACATGATGAAAGTTCATGAATTCCAGATTTCAAAAGCACGCGCGTGTACGGTTGCATCACTGATCTTTATCTTGCAACCAAGAGAAACCAAGTAATGTGCCTTACTATGTACAAGATAAACAGATTTAAACGTCTCTATTCGATTCGGCATACATAAACATATAAATGGATACTTCACGTGCCTATATGTGTAAATAGCAATGTAGTTCCTTCGTATTTCATGTACAAAACAAGATGGCTGTATTTAAATGAGCATGAGTTGGAACATGTGACACCCCCCTCCCCCCATTTTTCAATTATTGCTATACCATATAATGATTTAGCAGAGAAAGGTCAAGCTCACAAAAGTGCACACAGGATTACCCCCACCTCCCCTACTGGAATGCGTTTTATTTTCTGGGTGTGGCTTATCTGCTGGTGCAAGACAATAATGGTATTTAAATACTTACAATGTTTGAAAGTGCTTAATTATTTTAAATAAATAAGAAGTAAGTTTTTTTATTCATAATTTTGCATTACTGCTACACTAACTAAACATAGTAAGAAGGCTGACTGTAGGAGTAGTACTGTTAAGAGAAAGCGATCAACTTAAAACATCTTGGCCTACACATAAGAAATATCGCAATAATCGCAAATATCGCATATCAAGGGACTGCAATAATCGCCTAGTTGAAATTTCATTTCCCCATCTCTACTTGTGAGTCCCAGTACCATGTGCAACTACCAGTCCCTCTACCTCTCCAGTATTCTGTGTACCAATAAAGGCTGTTTTGTGTTGTACCTCCTTACAAACCGTGTTAAACCAATGTTGTACCACAGGTAGGTGGTTTTTTTTAATTTCATGCTGCTTTGTTTGTTTACTTAGGAATATTTTCGGTCGACGGGAATCTGGAGGATTGGACGGGCCCCCTGCTACCAAGAGGCGAGCCGCTGTGGGAGCCTTCAGCAGGTTAGTCACTAGGGGTGTGCGAGTAGAATAATTGTAATTCGAGTTTGCAAGAGAAGAATCGAGTATGGAGCCGAGTTCAAGTATTTGGTGGACACTTATTTTGCAAGTGTCTTTTTTATTTGTTAGTGTAATAATAACTAAAATGCTGCTTAATGGGCTGTGTGGGTCAACGTGCACAACTGATTTTCCAGTTTTTAGGATATAACTTTAAAATGGTTTCAGCTAATGGCTTTTAATGTACATCACTGGAAAGCTCTCGTCGAGACGATGAAGTTGGTGTATTGTGCACGTCAAAATCGGTCAAAAAATTGGTGAGGTTATCGCATTTTCACTGGATTCGAGTTTTCCGAGTATGGATACAAGCGACGAGCCGAGTTCGAGTACAAGTTGTATACTCGGCTCAGCTCGAATTTTCCGAGTATCGCACATCCCTATTAGTCATAGGTGTTTGGCTTAGTGATGATACTCCGCTTTACATGCCAAACATGTGTAATTTAAGAACCAGTCATTCATTCATGCTTGTTCAGGCAGACTTAAACTGGTTGTGTTTGTTGGGCTTTCCTGCATACGAACAAATAACCCATATGCCAGGAATGCATGACAAGTTTAACAGCTTACGGAAAGTAATGCTCCGAGGCATGCAGTTCAGGGAAGCTCAGCAAGTAACTGTTATTGCACTTTAAACTTATTGCAAGTCTTCATTGGAAAATGTGTACGCAAGATGCAAGTTGCTTTCCTTCCTAGCACGTGTTTGTGGCTTTTAGATGACCACTGTGAAAGGTTGAACAGCTACTAAGCGCAGCTGGAGGCTGTAGGTGGAGTCGGCCCCATACTGCAGTGGTTAGCATTCCCGTCAAGCCTAGTTTGTGGGAAGTGAAGGGTTTAGAGTCCCAGTCGTAGTAGTTGTCTTTTCTTTCTTTCTCACATCAGTGTATCTTGTTTTCTCACAAAGCCAATCTTTATACGGTAATGCAGACTGTTTGCTTCGTTATACAGGGTGCCTTAAATACAAACTTCTATAAAAAAAAATTAACAATGAAAGCAATTGGAACGCGGTTTTGTCCAATGGAAAGAACAACTCAAAAAGTCTTACTCTTTTAAAACATTAATACTCTACCACATGCGTTCCATTTGTTGGGTACAGAATATCCAACCATTTTCAAGTTCAAGTAGTGTCAAGTCATATACGACTTACGGTTTCAATAGTTTCCTTAATAATTTCACGCAGTTACGTTGTCTCCATCACATGGTTTTTGTGCACTTGGTCCTAGTGTTGGGCGGTGCCAGAAATTTTTCAGCCGGTACCGAGCTTACCACCCCGGTACTCGTTTTTTTTTCCCTTACTCATGAATGAGTTGATATCTGGTATTATGGCTCAAACACCCGATTTTTAAATAATAAGAAATTTAATTGAAAAATTATTTATTTTTTTTCCTGATGTTGTTTATGCAAATTTGCTCCACTTTTGTGCATTGTTTAGAATTCCAATTGTACCATTGTTGATTTTTGACTGATTGTTGCACTGACTTGAGCCTACAACACAAGGACCAAATGAACTATTTTTATATCAAAGATCAAAACAATACCAGTATTTTAACAATGCATGGTATTTGGTACTGTGTGAAAAGTGGTTTATTGCCAACACCCTATAAAAGTATACATACTTCCCAACAACAACAAAAATGTTGGGTGTAACAAGACTTACAGAGCTGCGTGCATGAATTGGAAAGGCTGCTCTTTTTTGGGAAACTACCAGTTCTTGAAACGGTCTTTACAATATCTGGCGCAAAATTGTAAAATGACAAAAGGAGCGCATGGGTTGGAGTATTACTTGTTCTTTCCAATGGATGAAACCACGGTTACGATTGCTCTCATTGTTAATGTTTTACAGACTTATGTAATTATGGCAGTACTTCATGGATACTCTGTACTAAGGTATTGAGAAAACTGTAATTGCTAAAACATTATTGGAAAAAATGTGTATCATGCCACCCCTACCAGACAACCCTTCCGAATGTGAATCTAGTAGCAGTCGCCACTTGGCCAGTAGACCTTACAAAGCACTCGCCATTTCACAATTTCTGCTCGCCACATACTAACTACGTCTTGTATGATGAAAGGTTTCTCTAATGTTTGCATTAACAAAATTGTGCAATTTTCAGAAACTCCAGTATTAATGCAGAAAATCAAGTTATATAGCCCTTATAAATCTGAGCATAACGCCGCAAACCATTCGTCTCGAACTTATTCGGTTCCAGAGATACCCCGTTTTTAGTGGTATGCTCTGCAGCTAGTCGCCATTTTGGCGAGTAAGGCTAAATTCCAAGTCGCCAACTGTTGATTTCCACTCGCCATGGCTACCGACATTGGTAAGGGTTGCTACCAGACTCTTCTTTTGCGAAGTCGGTTTTGGCTCACATTGATTTTATTTGCACACATAACGTCTAACTGTTGGTTAAATATAGTTCCTGTTGTTCCAAGGCAACATTTTTTTTTCTGAGAACTTCAGTGTTGGTAATTTCAAAGCAATACCTTTAGTTGTATCCATATTATTTAGCAAAAACTGGTTCTAAAAAAAATTTGTTATTGTAATATGGTAGTCATAGAACCTGATTTTGCAAATTGTTATTTTCTGCATACTTAGGTTGTATCGGTCGAACCTTACTTAAACACATGGATGAATTACTTGCGCTTTTTTTTTTTTTAAAGAATCTGAAACAAAGCTTAAAATAATAAAATCACTTTTGCAGGTTGGGGCCACGAGTGGATTCACGTAGATCTCGAGATGAAAGTGGGGATGAAGATGATCTACCACGAAAAGTAAGTTTACTTGGATTACAGAAGTCGCGAAGTTTAAATCCATTTAACTCAACAATCTATTATCTCGTAAATCTATGTTGAACGTTATTGCTGATAAAACCAAGGGAAAACACACTAAATGTTACGGTCTTGTGTTGGGTAGTGAATAGTAATCAAAATGGGGTTGTTTTGCTGCAAAAAAAAATCGACTTGCTAGACCTTGACTTAAACCAAATTCAAATTTATCTGAATTGATTGGCAGTTTGGTTGTTACATTAGTAAACTTTTTTTAACACTAGAAATTGCTACTGTTCAAATGGATCTTTCCCCACCCCCTCCCCACGAAATTGATACAAATTTTTTTTTTTAATGCAATAGTGCCATCATTATAAAAATTGGTGACATTCAGATAAATAATTTTACAACTGGTAAGACTACTTTTTTGTGAATTGACTTTTTCAGAACTACGTT
>JAHWFP010025602.1:0-33656 GCA_023313725.1 Lithobius niger
AGACAGCTGAATGAATGCAGTCATTCTTGAATAAACTAATTTATTATATGTCTCGCTTGACCGAATGATTGTCATCTTTAAAACGTGACTAACCATTTACTTAGTCTAATACAAAAGAGTAAACCTCTCAGCAGCCCCTCTAACCTGTTGATCCTATTTGGTCAGCTCAACTTTGTAGGAGAATATGTTTTACCTTGGTTTGAGAGAACAATCCACAACCATTCTCTCCGCTGGTCTGGAGATGGGTAAGTCACTGTGCGACTCGTGTATCCTTGTCGCAATTACGCACACACGAACGGAGCTCCCAGGTTGAAAAGATGACAAAGGATTTTCACCCTAAAGCAAGCAAAATGATACCTTTACAGATGCAAAAACACAATTAATGTGAGCAAGCTACACCATTATTTTTTTAACGTTCATACATACATCTTTAATATCATCAACCAAATCAGTGATGAACGCGCGACCAGCAATGTCTCTGGGTAATACTAGATTCACATAATTTGTCGCAACAGATTTAACCCTGTATATAAAAAAAAGGAAAATGGAATAAGTATAGTGATTCACCTATACTTAATACAAGTAACATTACATGCCGTCTCAAGGAACCCCTTTAGAAATTTGTGACTTGCACCAACATACGTGGCCGTATATATGTTTCCAACTTCCACAGGAGCGCCGTCTTCGGATGGCAAACTCTTTCGTCTGCTTTTAAATTTGTTGTTCTGTGGTGTTATCTCCTTTGGTTGTTCATGGGCACTTAAAACAGCAATCGCTCTATCAGAATCAACACTAAAAAACGGAAAACAAATGTGTGACTGAAAAATTCAAGATCAAGAACAAACACAAAGTAGGGGCTAAGCTCAACACATTATACATTCACATATATACGTATATATAATTATTTGTTATTTTCTTCAAAATGTTTTTTTTTATGAAGCCATGCATTACATAAAGCAAGAAAACTGATCGTACAATAGAAATAAAGTAGTCAAACATTTTCTACCAGCAAATGTTAAGGGAAGTATGGGTGTAAAAGTCCCCCCCCCCCCACCTCATCCCCACCAGAAAAATATTTACTTATGCCACAGGTTACATACATACATACAGCTAGGAAAAAAATTAACTGAAATATTGTCTTTCTCTAACCATCTGCTTGCAAAATCCATCGCATCCCTTACCTTTTGATTTCAACTTTATAAGACTCTCCAATCGTGTACAGATCTTTATTGCCAACCAAATCATTAAGATGCTGAAATGCAGAGAATACAAATATGTCATGGTGATGGATTTTGCACAGTGTTTCTTACTAGTTGAAAAAAAAAAGTTGACAAACATCTAGAAAAAAGCAAGTACATCGAATTAAAGTCTATGCTCGAGAACTGATCAGTTAGCTATAGTGGCTTACAACCAATACGTAATAACAGGCCAATCAAAGCCACCAATCAGGTATTCAACGTTATGTATTGTCGAAAAGTGTACCGACCACCAATTTTTCAACCGAACCGAACAAACCATAAATGAGCCCAACACTGAACACTTTCAAACAGAACAAAAGTATCAAACCAATCAACCTTTAAAATAAAATTTAAAATACAGTTCACAAGATTAATAAATTTATCTAAGCACAAGTTTCTTGACAAATGCTGGTATGTTCACATGGAGTTGTTTGTGAAGTTTCCTTCTTAACTTCTGAACAATTAGAGCTTGGAACGCGTGTGGACCATCAGAAAGCTACCAAAAAAATATCTTTGAAATGGTGTATTCAAACATGAGAATCCTTCAAATAGAAGTGGAAATACGTTCGGTATTTTTCTTTTGAAAGGCAGAACACCAAACTGAATCAACACCTTCTGTTCAGCCACGTTCGAATCGGTTCAGTTTGTTCGATTTGGTATAGCCTTAGTGTGGTTGGAAATAAAAAACCACAGGAACTACAGAAAAAAAAAACCAGAAAACCAACAAAACTTAAAGTATGGCACAATGTTCCAAATTCTTAGTAAATAGTAACGTACATGGTTAAAACTCGAATCTGAACAGTTAACACAAAAGAGGAAGGCTCCCATCCAACTCTTGCTATTGCTGTTTTTCTTGCCGTTGTTCACACATTGCAGTTAGGCCACTTAAAAAAAGAAAGTTGGTTTTCGGGCATTTTTCTCATGAAATCCGTGCGGGCGGGCGGAATTTAATTTTAATTTTTTTTTATTTTAGACCCTATTTTTCCGTACATTTTGGGGAATTATTTTTTATTTTGGGTAAAATAAAGAGCATTGCCTCGTAATTCTGCTTACCACGTGTCCATAAACTTATTTAATGACAAAAACGATAATTTTAAATTGTCATTTCCCACTAAGGACCACTTTTGATCTAACTGCTATTTTTGAAGCGTCGTTTCTTTTTATTTCCCATAAAAAAATCGGTGCGGGAGGGCTCGAGAACCAACTTTTTTTCCTTTGTTTTTTTCTAATGTTCCGAATTCATTTGCTACTTGCTATATTGTACCAAAGACATACGGCCAAAGCAAAATAAAAAAATAATAAACATAATTAAAATTGTGAATTTTACTGTAAATGTTATGACAAAACAAAACACCTGTGATGACTTAAAACCTCGCTATAATTTCCAATTTTCCAAATTTGTAAAAGTTAACATGTTAAAAGTCAATTTGAACTCTCAAACCTACCACGGCAACTGCGAAGGACAACCAAATGTCTGGCAATGATAAAGCTTGCCAGTGAACCCTCCCAATTCCTAAGGAGTTACGCTCAGACAACTCACTATCACCATGCATAAAGGTTGGCGACGTGCCCACCAGAGAAACATGAGCTTAATTAAACCTCTTCAATAAATATGAACCATCCCAAAACAATAGTTTCCTTACTTAGAAACACTTGTGTTGTGGAAAACAACTGTCAAATGACCCGTTTTCCTCCCGATACTGAGGCCACATTGCTTCAAAAAAAAATCCAAGACTTGTACATACTACCTATGAACCAACCAATGTGGTATCACAAACAGCAGGGGCGTACGATACTATCGAATTTCGATACTAATACTGTCTTGGTATCGGTAGTGATAACAAAATTTACAATTGGGTATCAAATTTTTGGTAGTATCAATGATATCGCAAAGTACCAAAAAGTATTCAAAAAGTATTAGTATTGACGCAGTGTCGTTAACGGCGACGAGATCTAAACAGTATTAGGCCTACCTTTAATCATTATGAAGTTGTGAAGACTTGAATATTCCGAGTTTTCCTTTAACCATTTCATCAGCTACCACCTATTAATTTCCTTTAATTCTCGAAGTATCGATATCGAAAAGAGTAGTGGAATCGGAAAAAAGTATCCGCATCAAATAATAAAGTATCGGTATTGAGCTGAAAAAGCTGGTATCGCACACCCCTGACAAACAGTTCTAACAACATCTGCCACAGCCGTGCCATTCCTCTATTGGTGGATTGCCTACAGAACCTCAAATCCCGAAGTCATGAATTTGAATCCGATTTTCAACAAGAATATCTTGAGGAGAGTGAAAACAGCAACTAATGACTTATTTTGAAAAAAAAGAATGCTTCTACTTGATTTAACAAAAAGTCCTAAAGTGTTTTTAACATATGTGCACTTCAGTGAAGTTCTGTCTTTGTTAAATTCTATTTCATCTTTTGGTTCCTTTTTTTCCCCTTGTTAAATAATGCAACAACATGATGTCCTCCTTCTCACCACAAGAGGAGGAGGTAAAGTAGTATTAGTTCTTGCTCAGGTATTCCCTTTTTTTTTTTTAAGGTATTCCTTGTGGCACAAGCTGCTTGCAGTGCATTACACCTTTATTTGTGACACATCCTGTCCGGGGAAGTATTATTTTATTTATTTATTTACAATTAGTTCACTAGAGGCCACTCCGTGAAGCTGGCTGTTCAGCCTGGGAGACTGGAGTGCAGGAAGAGTTTCTTTACTGTAAGGGTAATCACTGTTTGGAACTCCTTAAGGGACGATACGGTTCGGGCACGCTCTCTGGCACAGTTTAAAACCTTATTGGGCAATGCTGACCTTTCTCGATTTCTCAAAAGACCGGAATTCTGTCCTCACAGTTCATTTGACTCATTGAAAAGACTCGGACAAGTTTAAGCGGCATGCCCTTCTTGATCCAAACCACACTCGTGGTTAAACTAAACTATTATTATATTATTATTATATTATTATTATTATTATTATAACTAGTTCACGGTTTCGGCAACAAATATTTCCATTTTGGCTTTTCAAATGTTAGGCCTTTTTCAAGGCATTCAAGGCTGTATGTGAACCCTACTCAAAAATCTCTTTTTTTTTTTGTTTATTTAGAACTAGTGACCCTTACTAGCTGCCATTCTTCGGTGCTGCAATCTACACAATTTTTTTCACTAGTAATTTCACTTGCATCTTTGATGAAGGGTGACAAACACCTCTCAATAAAGCCAAAAATAAAAACGTGAGAATGTAAAAAAATCCATTTTCTTGCTAGCTTTGCCTAATACTACAATAAATCTAAAAAATTCTCGTGAAAATAATTGTAAGGACACATGTATCTTAGTGGTAAAAGACAGGAACTCCGGCTGGTACATTATCTTTCATCCACCACCCCTCATCACCACATTTTAACTTAAAATTTCTGCAGTTCCAGAAGACGACTGCTACATGGAATTCGAAATACAGAGTTTATGGCTTTCTCTAATGTGTGGGTGTGTACCATTACTTTATGTCGCATCACGACAAAAATCAAGAATACGTCATCATTACAAAATTTTCCTCCGCAAAATTAAGAACTGATTCGCAACACATTTCCTAACAAACGTCAGATGAACGTTCAATGTCGTGGGGATCGTAATTTACAATAAATAAGAGAAATTTGTAACTACGATAATTTACATTTCATTAATCAAGTCAGAAACTTTTACGAATATTACGACGAGTGGGAGCCCTGAAAGAGAAGAGTTTCACTTCTCAAATTTCAAACTGTTACGTGTTACGATTAAGACTTTTGTAATAATGTCTTACCTGTCGCGTCGGGACATAAACCATGTGGCCCCATGCGTTACCTTTCAACATCATCAGAATGAAGTCTTGCTTGATGAGCAAAGTCTCAGCATTCATAACTTGGCCAACAGACACCTGGAACAAAACAACAACTTATTACAAAAAAAAAACATGGGTTTTGCAACTGAGGACAAGAACTACAGCCGTAACCATCCAGTACTTTTCCAAATCTGCACACAAGCAGAAAAAGTGTCTACACTCAACAAACCTTTGTGGCTCTAGTCTTTTCTCTTTCCACGTACTTGATGCTTCTTGGCCTCAGATCAAGTTCAACACAATTTTCTACCAAGTCTACATTCAATACAAGAGCAACTACCACCGATCCTACATCACACTGGATGTCTGAAAAATAATACACATCAATTACTAATCTATTCCATGTTAAACATGTTATATAGATTTAACCCCCCATCCATGATTCCCAGAATACCAAGAATGGATCTGCAACAATAACCCATATAGCTTCTGCTTAACGCCAGCCAGCTAGCAACTAAAATGGGTTCAGTGGCAATCGTCCCAATCACAACCATTCGTTTCCCCTGAATCTGTTTCTGTACAGACCAAAAGTTTAAAAGAAATAAATGCAGAAATATTATACATCTGAAGCTCTAAATTGTACCATGTAATGCAGTGAAGCAATATGAAACAAACAACGAACAATACAGGGAAGAAGTCACGCCATTGGCAGTGTCAGTAAGGGAAAAAAAAAGAAACCTTCAGATTAATGTAGTTGCAACTGTAAGGTTACATGATTATCTCATAATAGACATGGAAATTATTGCTACAAAACTCCTAGATTCCATGTCAACATGAACATAAGCGCATTGTCAAGGCCAAAAATCAGTGAACTTGCCAATGGACTATACCCTGTCCGCTTTTAGAGAGACACCCACAATAAAAATGCGTGGCGAATAGATTGTTCGCTTGCTGCCTGAAATCCTAGTAGAAAGCATGCTTATCAGCACTGCTTCGAATATGCTGGCTTACCTGGAAACCAGTTTCCCTGAACTTCGCTGAATACGTCACACTTCAGCTGAAGCAGCTATAGGCTATAGCGTAGTTCTCCATCCTACCAGCACCAACTAAAAGCTTCATTTAGCACCGACTATGGTTGATCTGCATTATGTCACAACACACGACAACCAATACCCAACAAAAAACGAAAATTTTAACTAGTGAAAATTAGTTTTTACTTACCTAAAATACTTACCTTCAGTAATTATGCTAAAACCACCTTTTTACGCTATTTACTGCTCGCTTATGAACTAAAAACTCCATTTTTATGTTCTCCCTAAGCTTTTCTCCACTGCCGCCAGGCGGCGCTGCATGTCCTTACCGACGTCAGCGCCCCCACCAGTCCAACCGCATCACTTTTTCACGGGCACTCCGGTTCAGTGATTGCGGGGAGGCGGGCGGGTCCTTACTGAAGGTAAGTATTTTAGGTAAGTAAAAACTAATTTTCACTATTTAAAATTTTTGTTTCTTACTTCCTGCAAATACTTACCTTCAGTAATTATGCTGAATTTGTCAGACAGGAGGCGGGAATCACCACCCCAACCAGGAACCCCGGAGAACAAGCTTACTAAACCACACACACACTGCCACCAAAACACTAATAAAGAACCAAAAGGCGACCAACCCACCAGGACCAGGTATCCAGCGATGCCAAGCCCTCATAGAGAGGCCCATGGTCCCCAACCAACAGCCGGGTGAGTTAGCCCAACGCCTGGCAGTACCTCCACCTCATCCTTGAGAACCTAGCTCAGGAACACGGCACACAAGCCCAGAAAACCGGCTCGCTCCATTAGAATTGCCGTAATGGAGCACAGCCAGAATAACACACCGACACAAGGCACACCGACTCGGGCTTCACCCCCAGAAAGCCTGGCCAGCCACCACATGGCTTGCGCCACAGATCCGCCCGCCCCAGGCCACTCGGGACCCCCAAGGAAGTAAGCACAAACAGGGGCGGGTGGCGCAGGGAGCACGCTGCTACTGCTACGTCCAGCGGCGTCCCGCACCAAGAGAGTAAGAAATGTCCGCGTTATTCCAGCGAAATCCAAAGCCTACAATTACCGTATTGTTTCAAAGCAGGTCCAGAAGAAATACAGAAGTACAACTGTACATGTAATAGCGACATTTCGAAAGGTACAACACTTGACCACATGGCTTAAAACAAACACGGCGTAAACAACAAGACTGCAGCTTGCATCCCTTGCTGCCCACATCAACACCAGAACGCGAGTGAGCGGTCGCTCCGTCTGAAATCGGAAGGTATCTCCCCACTAGGCTAAAGTGCTTGATCAGCCAGATACAATTCTCAGGCATGCACAATGCATAACCACCGACCAGGCTTCCAAACACTCTTTCCTGAATCGGGGAAAGTACATTTCAGTTTCAGGCCTTTAACACTACCTTGACATATTAAACAACGGCATGAACACTGTAAACCCTCTGCTGGGAAGAACCATTCATAGTTAGGTTATGACAACCAACACACTCTCCCATCCGTCTCATGCAAACACAATGCTACAGAAGGTATAACATTACTTATGAGTCACAATTATAGAACGCCGCTGAACATAGCCTATTCAACCGCCCCGGATTCAGCCATTCCGACAACACGTCTGCACCATTTAGTGCAGACGGCATGTTATATAACCAGAAATATAGCTTTCGTAGCCAATCCCCCAAAAACATACATTTAATGGCAATGTGCTTTGACCTCAAGATTCTCACCTCATACCTAGTAAAGTGGATGGCAGAATAGGAGCCACAGTACAATGAAGGTGTTGTAGCCAACGGTGCCAATACCGAATGTGACATGCACTGTGTAGCCAGGCCAACACTCCTACAGCCGGAAACAGTGTAATGAATTCCGCCTCCATTGTACTGAGGCACACCATACCCTGCTGTCACAGCCCCAAAAAACAGGCACGCTACCCAAGAATACAATGTGCCCACCGAAACTACGCCGGTCGACTCTATCGGCTGCCCAAGATGCAGCAACACATGCATACGATTCAGATCACGTGACACTTGAAAGATCAATAGCATAATGTTCCGTACTGACAGTACATAAGTATCGCAGTATGGTCAACAATAAGCGAATATGAATGGACGTAAAGGCATAGGTATATTGGGACAATATTATAACACCCAAAAGAATATCAGGCCTTGTTCTAGAAGCTCCATACAACAACTTCCTACAAGTGACCTGTATGGGAAATGTACACCTGTCTCATCTTCGTCACACCTCGTTTGAACACCAGTACCTGCAGACATGAACTGGCACACGCACCGTACACGTTTCATCGACGTCATACCTCTCCGTGAGTTGTGCAAAGTAAGATTTGATGAATTACTGTCATGCCATCAAGTCTTAGGAAGGCAACACCTAATAGGTTTTTTTTTTTTATTTCGAAAGACGTGAGTTCGAATTTGGATTCAAGCAACGTTACTACATTTGCTCTAAGAGTTTCGTTTCTGGCTAACAAAAGCAAAACATCCACATAAAACTGCATCTAAACCAAAATGATAAACACAGGTTAAGTCCCAAGAACTGAGAAAATCCCATCATCACTAATGGCTTTTCAAGTTCTTCCCATCACAGTCACCCACTTTGGTGAAGACCATATACGGCTGTTAGTAATAGCCACACAGTACCATGGTTAACCCCAGGTTTGAATCCTTTGGGGATTTTCACAAAGGTTTTGCAATCCAACGTACCACACACTGGATATCCAAATCAACATATGTTTACTTCCGAATGGATACCATAATACATAAAAGAATCTAACCTAAAACAAAATTCACACTGGGCTGAATACTCCATCAACATCCACACCGCTTGCTTGACAAAACCCCCGAGCTACTAGTCGGGAGCGGAAACGTCTAACGCTTCCGTCGGTATTCTTCTACCATGTATATCCATTTACATCCCCACTTCCATATCAATAGTTACGTTAACCTCTATGTACCCCTCTTTTCTTAAATGACGCAACGTCGTCTTCCATGGACCGTTCCCATTCACACTTGTGAGGAGAGGCAATGGCTTCTGCATAGGTAATTGGCCCAACAATACACACGTATGCCGCAGCATCACTGAAATCAACAGGACTATCCTGCCCACTAGTGGATACAGTTCCGAAAACAGGTGTTCGTCTACCCCTAAAATCGAACAGTGGTTCAAACTGACATCCCCGTACTACACAATATTATTTGACATCATTAACACTGCAGAACATAATTCCATCTGGGGTGTGATATTACACATCCAACCTACCTACCCTTTGCCCCGCCTGACAGACTACTACTTCCCTACACCAATACTGATAATCTAAAGGAGCCAATTTGGGGGAGGAGCCTACACTATTACTACGAATGAATGGTCGAGGAGGAACTTCTTCGATGGTTAGTGGGCCCTCAGTCTTATCTTCTGCTTCTACCCTAGAATTACCATCCGATTCTGACACTGTACCCGAACTAAGTCCCTTTCCATAGTTAAATGTAGTTGCACTTAGACTGGGTTTGGCACACTCTGAGGCCTATACTGCAAGGACCTCCTCCCTTCCCCATAACTTAACCTCACCAACCGTTACATGTTTAGTTTCAACGACCAAGTAAGTATGGGGAGTCCACTCTATATCCTACTGTCTACCGCATAGCCAATGAATACCCCCTCCCAGCTTTAACGTCAAGGGTAACCCTTCCCGGCTTAAGGAAGTGTACATAACACATAGCACCAGGCCTTCGTAATGTCTGACTGATACACCTCGATCAAACAATAATATACAAGGGACCCTAAAGCCTAAGTATGAGTGAGGGTACCTATGCTTCAGGTAGGTGAACGTACATACAAATTCTGCCCAAGATTGCGTGGCAGAGAAGTCTCGTGAAGTATTGCACGTACCCCTTCTGACAACGTGCGGGTAAATCGCCTAGCGATTCCAGCCATAGCTGGTGAGTAGGCATTGGTTCGCTGATATCTGATACCCAACCTACATATATAATCACAAAATTCCATAAGTCGGTCCGTGCGAACATTTACAAAGTTGAAGCTAAATTGTCTTTCACTCCTGGCACGAATGTCAACAAACGTTTGAAACACATTGCTTTCCTTAGCGATGGGAAACACCCATGCATAACGAGAATAATCATCAAGTAAAGTAAGCACATATCTACAATTACCCAAGGATACCGTACGACTTGGGCCCCAAACATCCATGCGAAGGAGCTCGAGGGGCTTCTTACTCTGCAAAGCACCAATACCCTTAAAACTGGCCCTAGTCAATTTGGGTACCTTGCAGACCTCACACTGAGGAGAGTTAGGCTTCACTCACTAGTATCCATGTACCACCTTGGAGTAATGTAAATGTATCAGGCCCAATTTACGCTGATGACCGAGCCTCGAGTGCCAGGTTTCCACAGAAACCGACTTAATTGGATATAACTTCAACATGTACTTTAAAGTCCCCCTTCTGATTCCTACTTAAGCCAAGGGAACTCATACTCGAACCAGATGAACAAGCTACAGCTCCATTCACATGTTTTGGTTTGACCGTAAGAGGCAACAATGCATACACAATACAACAACTTGTTTGCGATTCATAAAAAAAATTGGGCATAGTGGCCCCGTGCGACCGCATATATCGGCCAGACCCCAAAGGGCATCAGATTCACCCCCCACTCAGCCTAAGGACCCAAGGAAGAGAAGATAGTCGAAGGCAAAAGGAGGGGGGAGAACCCTACTTCAAACCCAGTACTAACCGTCCAAGTTGCACGACTCCAGGGAGACCATGTCTTGATGCACACCGCAGGAGCCAACGCCGCAGCCATTCCAGGACCAAAGAAATGTAGAGGCAATAACGATTAATGTAAACATACCCTAACATACCATAAACACATAGGCCTATGGGCAAACGCCCATGGAGACACTTACCATGCCGTTGGCGACACAATGCTCACCGGCGACATGTGACACTCTTAAAGTGACAACTGGCAACAGAACGGCGACAATGTGTCCCGCCGCGTCAGCGTCATAATAGCTACTTACCCTGGTGACAACTGGCTACAGAACGGCGACGATGTGTCCCGCTGCGTCAGCGTCATACAGCTATTTTCCCCGGCGACAACTGGCTACAGAACGGCGACAATGTGTCCCGCTGCGTCAGCGTCAGAACAGCTACTTACCCTGGTGACAACTGGCTACAGAACGGCGACGATTGTGTCCCGCTGCGTCAGCGTCATACAGCTACTTTTCTTGGTGACAACTGGCTACAGGACGGCGACAATTTGTCCCGCTGCATCAGCGTCTAGTAGCTACTGAGTGTCGCCGATGGTGCTACACGTGTTGCCAGTGGCGACAGCGTGGGTTCGGTTAAAAACCGCCCTCAATTTGCACCCCTCGGCTCAACCAGCGTTGCAATTATGTCCAAACGCGGCACTTGCAACTTTTTTTTTTTTTTTTGCTGGGATAGTCGGACCACGGACAGCGCCCGTGGCCGGCTTTGTACCACTCAGTGTAGGAACCGCACCGTTAATTTTCCCACCGGGAGCGGTCGTCCTATTCATCCTCTCCACACTACTGGTTTTCAACTTACCGCCACTGTCGGCCACTCACCTAACGCCCGCCATCGGATCGGCACGGACCTGCCTTGCGGGACGGTGACAACTCCACTATCTCACTCTACAAATCACCATCTGCATGAAAAAAAATGATATTTCAACACGAACAACATCCCGGGGAAGAACTGGAGGCAACGACGCCTCCGTAACCACGAATCACAAAGGCTTCATTCTCGGCCGCCATCTTGCCCTCGGCACCGACCGGCCGACCAAAAACACCGCCGGCATGGCCGTATCCGTTAAGCCTACCGTCTACCGACCGTTGCCGTGCTTCGATCCTGTTCCCACCGTGCTGCTTTCCAATAAGCCGCTCGTCAGATCCACTTCTTGACATCGAAGTCCGTTGTTGTAGTCCATAATACGCGTTGGTTAATTCGCGAAGCACCCAGTAAAAACTCGCACAACCATCCACGATGGAGTGCTCGAAAAGTGAAGCGGTTGGACTGGTGGGGGCGCTGACGTCGGTAAGGACGTGCAGCGCCGCCTGGCGGCAGTGGAGAAAAGCTTAGGGAGAACATAAAAATGGAGTTTTTAGTTCATAAGCGAGCAGTAAATAGCGTAAAAAGGTGGTTTTAGCATAATTACTGAAGGTAAGTATTTGCAGGAAGTAAGAAACACACGATTTGGTTAGTGCTCACCAGCTAACTATACACCTGAACAAGAGGGATGAGTGGTGTAGTCCTTATTCCTCTTCAGAAGGATTAAATAAGAGGAAAAGATTAACAGAGTATGAAAAGGCCCTTCCGTGCAAGAAGGATGGCACTTTTTCAAATCCATAACCTTCACATCTTAACCAATTTTCATGTCTCAATACACCATTCGAATCTTTTTTCCGAGAACTAGTCAATAGTAGTAATAGTAGGACGGCTTAGCACTTGAATTATTCACTTTCTGTGAAAAGCCAAAAATTTGGTATGGATGCACATGAGGGGTGATTGGAAAAACATAGCTATGATATTCAACCCCCCTCCCCCCCCCAAAAAAAAACTTTTTTTGGCTGTAACTTCTTATAATAATAATAAAGGTTTTCCCCCATTTAGGGGGGAAGGATCCAGAAGGGTTGCGGGGGCATCCTCTGACACTGGTCCCACGTAAAGTGCAATGCAGCATCACAGATAAGATCTTTTCAGAAAACACGAGGTCAGTACAATTCAACTCCCGTCGAAAGACACTCAGAGATGGAGCAGAGACTGCAGCCTCGGAGAGGGAATTCCAAGGAGCCACTACCAGACTTGCAAAAAAAAATTTTCGACAGTCCAAGTTGCACTTCGGAACCCTCAGTTTCATAGAGTGGCCCCTAGTAATATCCGTAGTACAGAAGTCAAAAAAGGCAATTCCACAGGCAACAGACCATGAAGAACTTTCAATGTCAACATTAGGTCGGCCTTCAAGCGCCTCAACTCAAGTGGTTCGAGGCCAAGTAACCTCAGACGTTGGCCAGAAGAACTGTTGCGCAGGCCACGCAATGAACGCGTACAATACCGTTCGACAGATTCTAACTTATCAATGTCCTGAAGGAGGTAAGGCGACCACACTGGACTCGCATACTCCAGCAGTGGTCGCACATATACCTTGAAAGCCCAAACCAACGTATGCAACGAAGCATAATGCGAAATACAAATGCTTAGCACACAATTCCGGACAGGAAAAGGTGATATACACATTTAGCGTTTTAGCGTAAAAGCAACCATTGCACCCTAAAATCCTATTTCAAGTATTATCACCTTTAATTTGCATGAAAGGAGCTTTTTGTCATTGGTTGTCATAGTGATTTTCGGGTTTAAAGTGCTCTTGCGAGCCTACCAATAGCTCGAAAAGGACATGCTTAGGATATTCTAAAAGGTGGTGATCTATTCTTTCCATCCATCCGAACCGAAATTGTTTTGCTTAGATAGGGACCGACCTATACCCGTTCAAAGTGAAGTTGTAATGGCACAGCGACTATTCTCGATTTCAAAGTGCCATCATAATACTCATATTTGTAATTGTATGTAAGCTACGCAGTATTGGTTTGTATTTATGGAAAGACTAGATTCCCACCTCAGAATTTCCCAAGCATGCCCAATTGCCCATTTCGGGCTAACAGAGAGCCCGCAGAGCACTCTGAAATCGAAAATCACAATACACTTTCACTGCTATGTCATTAACTCTTCACCTTTAAACGGACGTAGAGCGGTCCCCATCTAAGCTAAACAATGTTGGTTAGGAATGCTAGAAGAATTGCTCCACATCTTTTACAAAATCCTATGCACGTTCATTTCGGGTTATTAGAGAGCTCACAAGACCACTTTGAAATCGATACTTATTAATTACTTACCCTTTCGCCGCTACGCCATTACAACTTCACCTTTAAACGGATGTAGAAAAGTCCCTAGCGAAGCTAAATCACTTTATTTAGGCTTGATGGAAAGAATAGATCCCCATCTTTCAGGATATCCTAAGCATGTCCATTTCGGGCTTTCAGAGCGCTCGCAAGAGCACTTTGAAACTGAAAATTACTACAGCAAGCAAAAAAAGGAGCGCTCGCTCAAATTAAGGGTGATTTAATATTTGAAATACTATTTTGGTGTTCAATGGATGCTTTTAGGTAAAAGATGTACATCACTTTTCCCGTCCAGAATTGTGTGCTGGACATTTATTTTTCCCATTAAGTTTTGATTTGTTGACGGTTAAGGAGTTACAGTCAAAAAACTTTTTTTTTTTGGGGGGGGGGGGGAATCATTGAATTACGACATAAAAATAAAACGCCTGGTCACCAGGTTACTTTTATAAATTCAAAAATTGCCCCAAAAGCAACGAATTGTTTGTTCACACCCTAAACTAAAGTAGTGAACAAATGAGAAAAAGGCATTGCGTTAACACTAGATTGAATCCAGATCAATTGCGTATATGATTGCGTAATTGCATAGCTTGGTCTGACTCTTGGGTCTGTTGGAGCGGTTGGTAACAAAGGATCGATACAACGTGATGGAGCCTTATAAGAAGGTCTCATGGTAGCCAGATCGGAAATTGGTTGTAAAATCCATGGCAGGTGGAGTGATGGTGGATTGAGTGTAAAGTGTGGGGGAGGAGGAACCTCTTTCTTTTTGGAGAGTGCTTGATGCAAAATTGCGTCGGTGAGCCTTTTTAGTTGGTCTGCATTTTCCGATCGTAACCAGTTGTTGTCAGCTATGAGTTCCGTGATGGCGTAGGCTTGTTGAGAGAATTTGCCTTCGAACCATTTGAGAAGAGTTTAACTTTTATGGAATTGAAGTCAAACTGGGCTTTAGCCCTGTGGTTTAATTTGAGTTTGTGTTTTAGGGTCCTGAAAATTTGACGATGGTTGATATCGATAGGTTCTTCTAAGTTAAGACTGTAAAGGGGAGATTCAGTTTTTTCAAATGGGTTCACTGAAGAGTAAGCTGGGGAGTTCCCTTGTGATTCAGAGTGATGTAACTGATGTTCTGAAGGAGTTCTGGGTGAGATTAGTTCCACTTGTTGTTCTGTTTCATCGATATCGGTGATGAATGTGGCGGGTTGGAGAACGTGGTGTTGCAGGCACTCGAAATTCTGCAGGGGGACGTACTTGTTCGTGAACGATTTTGTCAAGAAGAGGTGACGAGGGGCGTTCCTCTGTGCTGGAATGTGATAGATCCTGAGAATGGTCTTGATTGTGATGCTATGCAGGAATTGAAGCCGTTTTGGTTGGTAGTGGTGGTTCTGGAGCCAAAATTAGCGGTTCTTTGGGGTCTGGCGGAGCGCCCGATGCTTCCCCTTCAGACTCCGTTGTCGGGATGTTGACAATACTTTCAGGGGTGGAAGAGATCGGAGTCTTTAACCAAGATTGCTGCGACATGGGGGTCCCAGCTTGTGAGGAGTCTGGGGTTCCTCCAGGAGTTTTCGCCAGCTTGGTGATGGTGCAAGATGGCTTGCGCTTAGGTGTTGGAGTAGATGGGTGTTCATCTCCACGTATTTTCTTTACGGTATGTCTGTGTTCATTGGTTTGATGTTTTCGGATTGCAGAGGCTAGTTGCAGTGATGCAATCACTCACCACTCTTTGTAGGGGATTGTCACGCGAATGTGGCACGGGTTCTCATAATACTCACACAGTCTGTGGTATTGGCAGATGTCCTTATGGGGGTCTAAACCGTTTGGTTTCCTTAGTCCAGGGCAATTGCACTTATCGGGGTCGGTAATCTTGGGAGTTCGGCCGAAATAAATATCTTCCCCGTCGAACGGTGCAGGTTTCTTGACTTTCACCATTTTAGCGCTGGATCGGTGGAACGCTATGCAGTCGAGAAAATGTTACGTGATCGCCACGTAAGGTGGGAAAAGAAAGCCTTGAGAACGGTGCGACCGGAAATTTGTTTGGGAGAGCCCATTTGCAGGAGAAGAGGGGAGTTATGGTGGCGTCGGTTGGGGAGCGCATGAGTGAGCCGTTGTGTTGGATTGGTTTTAGTTCGGACGAAAGGCCGTGTGCGGAGATTTTGCAGAGGCGTATGCCGCTGACTTGATTAATGGATGTTATGGTACAGGCTTGAGCTTGATTGTTGGAGCTACAGACGGTCCGTGAGAGGCGACAGAGGAAAAGTGAGGCTGTGGTTCGTTCCATTCCGAAAGGGTTAGCTTTTGGAAAGGATGCATCGGGGTGGACGTCACGGAAGAGGACTGCGTCTGTGCTTCGCCGCAACATGAGGCTGTGGTTCTCGCCTTTCCGAAAGGGTTGGGCGTAGTCCATTCAGGGTAGGAATCACAGGAGAGGATAGCGTCAGTTGTTTGTGAAAGGAGTGGCTTTAGCAGGGTGAGGGTTCATGTTCTGAAAGGGGGCTTACTGACCCATGTTAGTGGTAGTTGTTTCAAGGTACGCCTGTTGGGTTTAAGGCCGGTGTCAGATGCATGTTTGTCGAACGTCGTCGAGGGGACCGGTCTTTTGAAACAGGTGAAAGGAAGTCATGGTGAATGGGGAGTCATTTCTTTGAAGCATAATATCATTGTTTTATTTTTTTAATTTTCGGACAGTGGATTGATTCCGGAAGACACGGAAAGGGAGCCATGTTGTTTTTGTTTCCCTCGATGGTTCGTGGTGATGACAAACAAGACATGACGATTGTCGATAGAGGAGTCCGAGCTTCGGCAAGACAAACGAGGTTGACGTGATGGGAAAGGTGCTGTCTTTCGGAAAGTGAAAATGGCCGAAAGGAGGCGGCAGCTTGAAAGGATCCAGTCTCTGGATGGGTGATGGGAGGTATCGGATGTCGTCGTGGTGAAAAGAACAAGTTGCCCGAAAGGCCGTTGTCTTTGGAGTTTCGGAGGGGTGATGGTTTGAGCCTGCGCGTCAAAGAGAGAAGCCATGTTTATTCCAATTCAAGTGAAAGAGTTGGTGAAACAGCAATTTCGAAAACGGGGTTTTAGGAAAGAGCAATGGCGTCTGCCCACTGAAAGAAGACTGGAAGAAGACTGTTCCTTGAAAGAAGACTGGATGTTGGACGACTAGCCAGTTTCGGTTTCAGTAGCGGCATCGACATGGCAAGAACTGACCATCCGAAAGATGGGAGGGCGGATAGAAATGCTTCCACAATTTCGGACGGTGGATCAGTCCCGGGAGTCAACGGGAAGGGAGCCACGTTGTTTTTGTTTCCCAAGTCGGACAAAAGGATTGATGGTGATGGCAGGTGGTAGTGTCCTAAACAGGCTTTCCGAAAGGGACCCAGTGTAGAAAGAAAAGCAAACTAGCGTCCGGAGATGGACGTTACAGGTTCAAAAGAGCAGAATGGCATGATAACGGCGTGATGAGGGGTAATCATCCAAAAGGTGGGTAGACTGTGAAAGTTAACCCACAATTCCGGAGGGTGGATCGGTTCCGGGAGTCAACGGGAAGGGAGCCACGTTGTTTTCATTTCCACGTCGGACGAAAGAGAAGTTCGCTGATGGAAGAAAGGCATCAATGGGAGGGTAGAGCTTCGTAAGGGTGGGAAGGTCGTCAGGACGACTTGAAGGAATGGCCGAACGAAAGGATAAGTGAAGGCATCCCATGTAGGAGGAGTACAGCTGAGAGGCAGGCTGCCAGAAGACAGTCTTCACAAACGGAGGGTAGAGCGGTCCTAGAAACACGGGAAGGGAGCCACGATGTCTTCAGACGAAAGGGAACGACCAGGAGAACGAGGGCCTGTCCATGACGACAGCTTGAGACAAAGAGAAGGCAGGCTCTCGCAGTTCTTATAGGGAGGACCGCGCATGCGCGATTGGGTCACTGAGGCGGCAGATGAACTTTGAAATCTCAAACATCCAGGAGCATCGTTGGGACAACAATGCAAAAATTGACAGGTATTGGACCATTCCAGCAATAAGAAATTTCTTTCCAATAATAATAGCCAGGAAAACAAAAAAGGGTTGTTTTACACATGAGCCAAATTCATTGCAACAAACTTAGTGATTTTTACCTTTACTGAATACTTCTGGACAAACGGCAGCAACACCACTTTCGATATGGCCAATTAACCCAAGTGTTGTCTGGCGGGTTACAGTGAAGTTCACGATGTCGCCAATATGTACAGCGGCAACGGCATTTTTTGGACCTAAAATCACCACAAAATCAAAATTATGTACTGCAATTCAATTGAATTCAACAAACAGCCCATAGAATCACCACTAATGTCAGTTACCTCTTGCCAAATCGCGAGGGGCATAGTTTTGAGAGATACTCGCTTAACACAAACCCTGAAACTCAAATTGCGATTATAGCACTGTATTCAGAATTTTAAGGGGTAACAAACAAATCTTCTAGTGTTGATACCATAAATCTCACATTAAACGCCCTGTTAATTCTAACGCCTAGCCCCCTAAAATGCTTGAAGGTCAAAAATCGTGATATACTGTTGTTGACGCCCACCCTTTAAAAATCCTCGATTTTCTAACTAAAATATTCTTACATTTTTACGTAATCATCGTTTCATCCTCGTAAGTCTTGGTTTTTCTGTGGCAAAATAAACTAAAAGCTTCATACATAAACAAAATCAACTTTTAATCCAACACAATTCTGGGAGCGTTTGTAATCACGGAAATAGTCGGTTATATTAGGCCAAGCGATAATACAATGCCTTTATTCTTATTTAATATTTATTCATAAATTTAGTCTATTAGATCATGCTGTCTTCCAATATCTAACATAATTCAAACTTACACCTAATTTCTAACATCACGAACCTTAAAAACAGACGTGATTCACGACCGGAAGCACGTGTGTTGACACATTTTTCCCCATCCTCTTCTGTGATAAGATGGGTTTGTTTACTTTGGTGAAAACTCTGACAACACCTCAGTTTTAAAGCAGTACCAAAAATCCAAATTTCACACTGAAAACTCCCACGAGGGCTCCATAACTCCATTTTTGGTTATATTTTAGTTTTTGTTAAATAATTCAGAAACTATTTGAGCTACTCACTTCTCCTTAGAACCAATGGATACCTCTCAAAAACACAATTTGAATGGTGTATTCAACCTTCAAAATCAGTCAAAATTTGGCCGAGTTATGGATTTGGTCACGAATATAAATCAAAGATGCAGTTATAATGGAACAAATTTAAAAAAAAAATACCGTCTTATTTTCGAGCCAGTATAGTAATCACCATAAATTCAGTAAAGAACAGCTTGACTGGTTAACCCTAGAACGACCAACGGAGGTCTCGCGGGACCCCACAAGTAGTATTTCGCAAAATTTTATCAGCAACAATTTTTTTCAACAGCCAATTTTTTGGACATTGTTTTCTAGCGTATTTTGAACATTTCCAGAGACTTGACATGATCGAGGTTTTTTCCAAAATTTAGGCTTGGCAAAACTTTGCCATAGGATGGTTTTTAATGTAACGTGAAAGTAAGCTGTAGCCCTCTGGACCCCCTGATGGCCGTCAAAGTTAATAAAAAAAATAGGTTGACTGTTCTAGGGTTAAGTAGTTACTAGTTTATTAACAAACGTAGTTGCAACTTGCCATCTGATCGCTGGTAATATCGATGAATCTGTTCTTTTTCTCGCAGGAAGGTTGTCAGCAGCTCCACACTCGATGTTGTGTCCTCAATTCGACAACTGGAAAGGCTGGCATCTAACAGGATTTTCAGATAGCGCTCATGTGATACTCCATTCACTCGACCCATAAGTGTCAAACCAGGGATGAGGTCAGCATAATCCTTAATTGTAGGAAAATGCTGCGCAGAACAAAATCAGAAAGGTTGCTTAAAGAAATTCGGGTTTACTTGTTATCTAATCGAATCTATTTATTTAAACTGTTTCCTACCTTTCGTGAAAGAGATGCGATCATTCCACCAGGTAGCTGAACAGCAGCACCTGCCTTTTTTTTCTTTGGTTGTGGAAGCAGAACGCACGGCGTTGAACCACCAATCTGCAAGGTACGAAACAATGAGGTCAATAGTCTTCCGAATAATGTTTTATGCCGTCTTAGCAAATGGAACCAGCAGAAAATAATATTTACAAACCTCAAGCATTTCCGGCGTCCAAGGAAATTCTTCACGCCTTGCTGCAGCCAACAAGGATGGTTTTAGTGATACAATCTACAGTTCATCAAGGATCATTTTACAAATGTCATTTACAAAAGTAGACACTGTGCTTCCATTAAAAGACAAATAATTTTCATGTTTAGGAGAGGTGTATGACAGGGATCAACCAAGCCTCAATCTCCCCTGCCCCACCCCCCCCCAACCTATTCTACTAAACAGCCATCACTGCTAAATAATTTCGAAATTTTGTAGAGAATGTATAAATCCATTAAAAGCTAAACTTCTCCTAAAAATTAATGCCAACAACACAAAATGACCACTTTGGAGAATTCACATAAATTTTCGGTGGTTAGCAACACCGCTCTTGCTTATGCAACAGTCTTGATGTCAATCGCCCAACTTCATCAGAAGAAAATTGTTTCTAGAAATACGGAGAGACAATTTTCTTCTGATGAAGGTGGTCGATTGACATCAAGACTGTTCCATAAGCAAGAGTGGTGTTACTAACCACCAAAAATTAAAGTGAACTTTCCAAGCTAAAACAATTGTGAGGTGCAGCTTAGTAGGGACCATGCATGACACCATCTGGTGGGGAAGACAGGCAATCTTTAAATTTGATTAACTTTGGGCATAAAAGCTCTAAATTAAGCACTTTAAGCTAGTACCAAAGGGAAGTGTTATAAATATAGTAAGAAACAGTCTCGCCAGTAGTAATCAACATCTAAACCGGGCTTTAATGCTGCGACCATCCAAGCCCATGCGGTGGTTTCCTACAAACTGCTGCAAACAAAACGCATTGCCGTAAGTTTTCTAGACAATATAAAGTTCAAACAATGGTTGGTATTTTTACCAGTTTTTGATGAGAATACCAAACACCACCTTTTGGTGAGAATACCCAAATACCACCTGTTTGTATGTCAAATTTCAAAACAACTAGTAAACACAAACACCATTCACTCTGCAATCAGCTGTCTTTGAAATTTTTCTCAGTCGTGTGACTAAACATTACTGAATCATAGTTTTGGGACAGTTTCTGCACAGTGAATAAACCAACTTACAAATTAATTATGACTGATTACAAAAAGTACCACTAACATTATTTAAAATCTAATACAAATTTGAGAAGCAAATTAAATTTACCTTTCAGTCTTGCAGACCATCAGAAATGAGAGGTTGACACAATTGCAAAAACCGGTAAACGGCGTTGACAGTGATAATATTCAGACATATTTAATGATATGAATACACTTATATCACCTCCAAGAATGTTTCTACAACAGTTCACTTAAATTTTCAAGGAAGAAATCACCGTTCCTCTTCTTCAGAACACCACACCACAGCACAGAAAGTTTGTTCGATGTGCACTTTCTCCATGTTGCACTGTAAATCTTCGCGCACGTGCTGCCGACCACTGATCTCTTAAGTTATTCACTAGAGGGCCGCTCGACGACTGCAGTCAAATTCCACTTCATGTCTAGTTTGGCAATTAGAGGCAATGGGACAAGTTCTTCAATTAGGTCGTGGGAAGGGCCAGTAAGGTTCATGAGAGGAACTCGTCGACGAGAAAATCTTTTAATTGCGACGGATTCAACTGCCTGGAGGTGTGCTCCTTGTTTGGTGTTGGGTGGAGGAGCACTGACGCCTGGTTCCAAGCAATATTGTGGTTTGTCTTGTGATGATGTTGGGCAATCCCATTCAATTTTTCCCCTCGTCGGGTGTCTCCCACGTGCTCCTTGAATCGTAATTCCAGACGGCGTTTCGTTTCTCCGATGTAAGTGGCATTGCAGTCCAGGCACGGCACCTGATAGACCACTCCCCTTTCTCCAAGCCTTCCCACACTGGTAGAGTGATTAACTTTAAGTCTGCCCACCCGAGACCCCTCCTCAAAGCTCTGCTGAAGAATGAGCTAACTCACATCATGAACACTCTTCTTCCTCCCACGTAGCGGAAGTCTTCCTGCGTGATGCCAAGACCACTTTCCTTGAACGAGGATTTCCTGCGAGGTGGATCAACAGCATGACCAATGCTGCATGGGGCCGAGCCAAAGCAAGAAGTCAACAACGAAGGGTAGATGCTGACACATCTCACAAAGTCGAGGATGGTTCTCCTGTCGAATGCGTTACCTACCTTCCCGGTGTGAGTGATTCCATCCACAACATCCTCGCCAAAAATGGAGTCGGGTGCAGGCATCGCTATCCTCCCAATATCAAAAAGTTGCTGCGCTCCAAACCTGCTGTTACTGCTGCTTCGCCACCTTCCTTCCCCTCCCCTTCCTACCGCTCTTCCCCCCTGTGCCCCCCACCGCTACCCAACGCGAAGCAAATCAAAGAATAGTGCACCCCCACCGGACAGTCCCCCCTCCCCCCCTCTGTGATGCCAGCTGATAGGCCTGTTTTGTGCTTACCACCATCTGAGGTACGCAATCTCCAAAAAGTGGTCTATCAGGTGCCGTGCCTGGACTGCAATGCCACTTACATTGGAGAAACGAAACGCCGTCTAGAATTACGACTCAAGGAGCACATGGGAGACACCCGACGAGGGGAAAAATTGAATGGGATTGCCCAACATCATCACAAGACAAACCACAATATTGCTTGGGACCAGGCGTCAGTGCTCCTCCACTCCAACACCAAACAAGGAGCACACCTCCAGGCACTCGAATCCCTCGCAATTAAAAGATATTCTCGTCGACGAGTTCCTCTCATGAACCTTACTGGCCCTTCCCACGACCTAATTGAAGAACTTGTCTCATTGCCTCTACTTGCCAAACTAGACACGAAGTGGAATTTGACTGCAGTCGTCGAGCGGCCCTCTAGTGAATAACTTAGAGATCAGTGGTCGGCAGCACGTGCGCGAAGATTTAAAGTGCAACATGGAGTAAGCGCACATCGAACGAACTTTCTCTGCTGTGGTGTGGTCTTCTGAAGAAGAGGAACTGTGGTGTGGTCTTCATCGAAAATTTAAGTGAACTGTTGTAGAAACATTCTTGGAGGTGATACAAGTGTATTCATATCATTTAATATGGTTGACACAATAATATAACTCGTTAGCAAATCCGCTAAGTAGAAAATCTGTGGCTTGGAAGCCATTAAGTACAGATAGCAAAGACAGGGCAAAATGTCTGCACTCTGAAATCAAAACGATCAAGACTGAAAAACATTGCCAACTACAGTATAACCTCGTTAATAAGAACTCGGATAAGAAGAATTCCCGCTTAATAAGAACTTTCTTCAATATTTTGGTTGGTCAGCTACTCATTTAGCACTAAATATATACGGCTATAACAAACTCTGTTAATACGAATGTACGGATAAGACGAACAAATATTTACAATTCCAGCTTATTTTTACGAATTTGCCCTTCGTAACAGTTTCTTCCCCCCCCCCCCCTCCCCCCTTGATTTTCGTTTCATTCCACACAAAACCTCGATCGCTAGTCGACTCCATATTGCGAAGTGATAAGTTTTGTCCGTTTGTGCAAGCGCATAGGTCAAGGACGAACGCAGTATACAGTACACACAGCAAAATAATGCAGCCTATGCAGGTAGGCTTAATTTTTTTAAAGTAGCCGCCCAATTTCTCTCGTCAGTTTAATAAGAACTATGGTTAATAAGAACATTTTTAGCTGTCCCCTTAAAGTTCGTATCAAAGAGGTTTTAATGTAGTGAATAATATATTTGAAACGTCCTCAATTTGAGAATATTATGATGTTTTAATGCTTGTAATGAGTCGAAGACTTTTCTCTACTACAAATTCAGTTCCAGTTCAATATGCCATCCACTTCACTTCAAGCTGATGCTCTAATCATACAACCACCATACAACTCAAGAGTCCATGACGCGCAGTCACACAGAATTTTTTTCCAGATCCCTTCTCATTTCCACTTTGCAAGTCAAGTCTATCTGGCGGTCAAACATTCCTTCCAGGTATTAAAGACAAGGTGATACACCATACTTAGCAAAGAATTAATTTCTATTTTCTAATGATTACCAAATTGTCCGACTTGACAGACTCTGTACCATTCATGGAGGGATGGCTGTCCTTGTTAAGTCATTTTTTGACTTGAGTGTTGTCTCTGAATTCCGAGGACACATAGCAGAAATATTGTGGACCAAGGTTCACACAGCCATTCCTTTAGCATTGTTTGCTGCTACAGAAGTGAAGACTCCGACAGCGAGGTTATAACATATCTGTGCAGCCTACATTTACAGTTACTGTACCATGCATATTCTTCTGAGATCTTAACGCACGTTTTATTCATTGAGATTGTCACTCTCTCGCTGCCAGAGTCCTGGAATATGACAAAACCATCCTAGAACTCATTCTTGAACAAGGCTGGGAGCCACATGTTGTTAGGTCTAGGCGTTTGTTCCGAACCAACAACCATTCATTCTTGATATGGTTCTTACTTCAAATGATTGCCCTGTCAAGTATCGAACAAGGCTGGTAGCCACATTTTGTTAGGTCTAGGCGTACTGTTCCGAACCAACAACCACCCATTCTTGATATGGTTCTTACTTCAGATGATTGCCCCGTCTTTGTCCTCTCTTTAACACACAACATTCCAGTAAACAAATGATGGAGTTCTTTACGGTGAAAAATTACAATATTTTCCAAGACTTTATGTCCAACTTGATTAACCAAGTTAAGATATTAGATCTTTTAAAACTCAATCTCACAATATCTTGCGAATTTTCGACAGCTTTAGCAAGTTTGGTGGTATAACTGCTTCATATCTGTATTCCTCAGGCACTAAGTTTCAGTCCGTTCTCCGTCTCCAACTACGTCTTCATTTTGTGTTTTGAAAAACGGCGCCTTCCGTAGCCGCTCGTATTTACGATGTTGCTCGTTCCAATGAGTTTCTAGGTGAGCGCTAACCTCTCGCGTATTAAATGGCTAATGGTGGGATTTGATGGCCCTTGTAAATTCATTAACTTCTTGTGCTTTCTGGTGTGCTCAACAATAGCGAGGGACTCTAGTCCTCGTAGATGTGCGTCACTTCTGTTGTTAGAAATCAGGAGCGTCTCGGTATTTTTCCAGTCAATCGGCTGCTTCGTCTCCATGCAGTGGGTGGCTATGCTGCTGGTTTCAACTTTGTTTCGTACGTCTGTTGTTGTTTTACTCTCGTATGGATCCCTTTTCTGGTCTCTCCTATACATGTTGCTTCACACCCACCACATGGAATCCTATACACTCCTTCTCTCGTATTAGGGACTTCCTTCAGCATTCTCTCAATGTCTTCTGGTTCACATTCTTGGACCTGTGCTTGTCGATTTCTCGTACTCCTGTTGTTGCAGTCTCTTTCATTTTGTTTTTGGCCCATCAGCTGTTCTTCAGTTTCTTTCAGTTCTTTCGGTAAGTGTTAATTCCACGCGCTCTCAGGACTCGCTGTATGCCACTGCTGACTCCTTTCAGGCACGTTATTCCTACTCTCATTGGTGTTTCTATTTCCTTCACTGGTCTTTCATCTTCCTTGCACTGTCGTCGTCCCACTTTGCTAACTCCAATTGCTTTCTGCCAAAGAGACCACAACGGCTGCCCCAGCTGTTCTCACAAGTTAAAGTGCATAAGGAAGGACTTCCACTAAGACTCATCACGTCAGCAAAAGGAGGAATGACCCAAAAACTAGATTGGGAGCTCACAGACCGACTAAAGAAATATGTCAAAAACAAAAATCGACTGAAACACACGGCAGACCTGCTGGAGAGTTTGAGAGATGTTGAGATGGAGGAAGACGACATTTTGATGTCGCTCGATGTGATGAAGCTTTTTCCAAGCCTGTCACACAGGTTAATCGTGGAAATGTTAGAGAAATCTGCAAAAAGAGTGGGTGACACATCTGAAGTGTATGAAGAAGATCGAGCCATACTGAATGTGATCTTAGCATCCATTTACGTGCAGTTTAATGGAATTACCTACAGACAAAAGAAAGGAGCATCGATGGGGTACTCGTGCTCGCCAGCAATTGCCGAAATGGTGCTCCAGCACCTAGACGAGTGGATCCTGAGCAAAAAGCGGTTGAAATTGTGGAAGAGATTTGTGGACGACGTGATTGCAATTATGAAACGACAAGACGTCCAAAAGATCCTCGAGTTGGTCAACAGCTGGCACAGGGACATTCA
Source organism: Lithobius niger (assembly GCA_023313725.1). NCBI lineage: Eukaryota > Metazoa > Arthropoda > Chilopoda > Lithobiomorpha > Lithobiidae > Lithobius > Lithobius niger. The sequence goes on from JAHWFP010025602.1 coordinate 26,309, forward strand.
GTTCACTGTTGAACTCCAGCAGGGGAATTCTCTTCCCTTTTTGGATGTCCGGCTGACGAGGACGAAGGAAGGCAGAATTCATTACCAGTAGTACTCAAAACCAACAGCTACACGACGAGGAATACCCTTTAATTCAGGACATCCAGTGCACCAACTCAAAGCAATCACCAAGAACGAATTTGTGCGAGTTGTTCAGAGATCCTACACCCTAGAAGAAGCATGGCCACATCTACGTGAGCCATGGAAAATTCATTGAGTTAGACTACCCACCGGGGCTCCTAAATACATTGATGAAGGAAGCAATTGGAGTTAGCAAAGCGGGACGACGACAGTGCAAGGAAGATGAAAGACCAGTGAAGGAAATAGAAACACCAATGAGAGTAGGAATAACGTACCTGAAAGGAGTCAGCAGTGGCATACAGCGAGTCCTGAGAGCACGTGGAATTAACACTTACCTAAAGAATGGAAAGAAACTGAAGGAACAGCTGATGGGCCGAAAACAAAATGAAAGAGACTGCAACAAGCACAGGTCCAAGAATGTGAACCAGAAGACATTGAGGGAATGCTGAAGGAAGTCCCTAATACGAGAGAAGGAGTGTATAGGATCCCATGTGGTGGGTGTGCAGCAACATATATAGGAGAGACCAGAAAAGGGATCCATACGAGAGTAAAACAACACCATGCGGACGTACGAAACAAAGTTGAAACCAGCAGCATAGCCACCCACTGCATGGAGACGAAGCATCCGATTGACTGGAAAAATACCGAGACGCTCCTGATTTCTAACAACAGAAGTGACGATCATCTACGAGGACTAGAGTCCCTCGCTATTGTTGAGCACACCAGAAAGCACAAGAAGTTAATGAATTTACAAGGGCCATCAAATCCCACCATTAGCCATTTAATAAGCAGAGAGGTTAGCGCTCACCTAGAAACGCATTGGAACGAGCAACATCGTAAAACGTTAAAGTGGAAGTTTGCGCCGTTTTTCAAAACACAAAATGAAGACGTATTTGGAGACGGAGAACGGACTGAAACTTAGTGCCCGAGGAAGACAGATGTGAAGCAGTTATACCATCAGACTTGCTAAAGCTGTCGAAAAAATTCGCAAGATATAGTGAGATCGAGTTTTAAAAGATCTAATATCTAAACTTGGTGAAGATGAGTGTTAATCTCGGAAAATACATACAATATTCTGCCCCTCTGGGAAACAGCGACCACAATATTCTATCTTAGAACATTTTTATTTCATCAACCAGAAATAGGCTATGCCCATTAAGTATATGAAAGGGAACGCCACTTAGATAACAATGCATTTGCAGCAATCGAATGGGATCTTGGTTTTGCTGAAAAAATTGTTTAACGAATGCTGGCAAGGTTTCAAAGCTGCTGTTCAACTGCAAACTGCAAACTTCATATCCCAAAGCAAACCACTACTAACAAAAGGGCACCTCTCCCGCTAAATATTGTCAATGCATTACACAGGAAAATTATTTATGGAAAATCTACAAGGCTAAGAAGACTGATGATTCCTTTAAAGTTTTTGGCTCCTTTTCGAACAATTTTACGACTGCTCTTCACTACACGATGAGTCCCCCCTTCGCTGTCTAAGGGCAACAACTTTGCTAACCCGTCAAGGAAACCTGTTTAAGGACGGCATGCACTCATGGCGCTAGGAATCGACCGGATACCGTTTAGCCGGATACGGGTCGGTTCCAGATAATTTGATGTCAGTGCCGGATCGGTTCCGGATCTAGGTTCCGGAGCCCAGCCGGAACCGGATACCGGGTAATTCACATAAAAAAACGAAAAAAGCTGTTTATTTTTTTTCTCTTATAAGTTGCAGCTATGGTGTTAATTTTCGCTTTGTTTCACATTATTTTCTTACATTAAACACGAAGAAGTCTTACGCTATTATGAGTACCGGCATTGTATAAGTGCATGTACGCTACAGAACTGTTTTTGCAATGTTGCTGTTTTAAATAGTCAAACAAAGCACTCATTAGATTAATCAGTCAGAAGACATTTTTCTAGTTGAAGGATTTCTCATTGATTAGCCTACTGCTTCATTTCGAAAAATAATTTGCAAAATTTTGCAATATTTCTGCATGCATTTGTCCATGCATTTATTTTAGATTAAAATTATTGAATTTTGGTTGCATAAAAAAAAATCAAAATCACAACAGGTCTTTTATTTATAGCTTTTTTAAATTGCTTTCGTTCCGTTTTGTATTGCGCACAGTATAACAAAGACCGAAAGCAAAACAAAAGGAACGAAAAAAGGAGCAAAATAAGGAACGAAACCAACATCAAAAAAGCTGTATTTTTGTTTTCATTTTATGAACAAAACTGTCTCGACTCTTGCAACAAGAATGGAAGTCATCTTTGGTTTATCATGCCATTATTTCTTGCTAGTTTTTGATGCCATCATTAAACTGTCTTACTTTTCGAATTTAAACCCTTGGCGTCCAAACCACGATTTATCGTCACTTCAAAACCGTTTCTAAAACTCCCGACGCACCCTCGATTCAAAGCCCCGTTTGCAAAGGAAAACCACCATTGCATACAACGGAGGTGTAATGCCGACTGAATTAAGTACTGTGGCACGCCTATTTTGGATTAATTTAATATCGTCGTTTAATTACCTTAATTGATGTTTTTGTTGGCCGTGTCGTCAAAATTGACGTGAAATTGCTTTTGTTTGCTAAAACTAGACCTTGGTTCAAGCTGTCGTAACCCAACAAATGGCCGCCATCTTGGTCGCGTTGGAAAGCTGTGATTCCCCGGTTGGCACCTGTATAGCACGTGATCACTCATCGCGGCGGGGGCCAGTCGCAAGTGACATCATGCGAAGCGAGTCTAGGTCACAGCCATTGGAGCTAGCAGGTGCGCGTCTATTGGCGGACAGCCACTTTGGAGTGGGAACGCGATGGCGGCCATAAATGATTGCTTTCAACGATAGCGAATATAAATTAGGAAATAAAACAACTTTAAACTACTTCTACGGTATTAAAAACTTAAAAAAGGATTTAGGAAGCCGTAAACAACGCTGGAATGGAAGAATAACCAGAGGATGATCATTTCAAGGTGTCCCATGTACTGCAACGGAAGGTGAATATTTTCGTAAGCACATTTACGTATTCGAACTTCGCCTTTTTTTTTAGTCAAAACCTAATACGATTATCTCAAGTATATTTTATACTGTAATTATTACATCTGCAATTTTTTATTCCCGTAGATCGCTTAGTTATTTTACTACTGTAGGATTTATTTTACCGAGGCATGCAACATGTTTATGGAGACATGTTTTGGTTGTGTTGCAACCGGTATCCGGCTCAATATAACTGCCGGATCCGGATATATCTGGACTCGGTCGATCTCTACATGGCGCAACCTTTGGTAGTAGCCATTATCGAATTTTATTAGAGCTACTTGCCAGCTGCACCATCGTGCACCAGGCTGAGCCAAGTAAGATAATGACAAATTTGAAAAAGAATGTTAATAGCAGAAATGTTGGGTTCACGACCTGAATTTTTGAAATGCTGAACTAATGAACTGGTTTGGTCCTATAGCTCGAAGTATGATTCACGTGTCCCGAATCTCTGGATCAATTCCTATATAAGAGGTGCTGCATTTGTTGTAGATACTGAAACTCTGAAACTAGCCTTAGGTCATACGTGTACTTCATGCTGCAACTTACAACTGTTAAAAAACATAGGTAATATTTTGGTTTGAGTTGAGGATCGAGATTAGCGTTGGTTTCTTTGCAGATTGCCCGTGATGGAAAGTGAACATGTTAAACTCACCATGGTTTTATTAAAGTTTTCTTCCTTCCTTACAATTCTTTTCTATGTGTCACTGGTGTTAAAACGAATTTCATACAGGTTTTTCCTTTTGTCTTCTGAAATTTTGAAAATTAATAAATCCAGAAACAGAAGGAACCCAAAATACACAAAAATTAGCATATGCATTTTATGCCCCTAGAGAGTAAACTGCCCCCACTCAGGCGCGCAACAATTTGCTCTCGCCAAAAAAATCTAAAACAAGGCCTAATTGGAGCCAAAAGATAACACACAAAAGGATACATTCACGGTGGTATTGAGGAAGCCAACCACTTCCTCAATGATGTCGCCCTTTTCGTATGTGGCCAAGAGTTGAGAACAAAGATGGATGTGGTCTGAAAGATGAATCAACGGAATCTGCGCCTTCTTATCATCGTCAATCTTGACCTCAAGACCATCAGGTGAAGCTTCCATCACGACACATTTGTATATCTAGAACACAAGACAGGAACTCGAGAGAAATTCTGAGATGAGACAACAATCTACAACCCAAGTTAACACTTGATCAATGCGACTTACTTTTCCAATGTCTATTCTGTCAAATGAAATATCTTGCAATGCACCAGGATCCTGTAAGTAAATGAGCATCATAAATAATCAGTTCTACGTTTCACGGTACACCTTGCATTTATGCAGCAACTTGGGTTTTATGAAAACTATGCATGTTTCAGTAGTTGAAGACTTTTAATTTAATTTTTATTACTGTATTACAATAAAATCCGACAGACGGTAGCTAATACTGTAAACCGGACGGTAGCTAATACTGTAAACGCTTCAACAAATGCTCACCCCTTTCATGCGGAAAATCCATTGTTAATAGGGGGATAAACATTTACCCGTGTAAACCTACGCACAAAATTCAACAATACATCCTAATCGGCGTTTACCGAAGTTAAAATGTATCAGTAAAACCAAGAATTTATAGGTAAAATTCTTGGTAAAATAGATCACTTGAAATCAAGCTACTCTCACCCGTACAGATCTCTAAACAAGCTGTTTCGCCCTTGTTTGGGCTCGTCAGTGGATGAGAGCAAAGGTACCTTGCTGATGGTAATTTAACCAGCACAAAATCGGACTGGGCTCTCTGGGTGAGAGCAGCTTGATTGCAAGTGATCAACTGCAACCCTCTCCAATGTCGGTCGCCTCTCGTCATTTGGCGAATGGAAATCAGCAGTTGGCGACCTGAAATTTAGCTCTTTGTGAGTGTCATTCTATTGCTAGTCGCCAAATAGAATGCACTCAAAGAGCGATATCTCGGGAACCGTACAAGTTAGAGACGAACGGTTTGCGGCGTTATGCTCAGATTTATAAGGGCCACATAACTGCTTTATCTTCATTAATACTGGGGTTAAAGAGAATTTTACAATTTCATAAATGCATGAATTAGAAAAACCATGCATCATGCAAAATGTCATTGTATGCGGCGAGTAGAAATTGTGAAATGGCGAGTGCTTTGTAAGGTCTATTGGCCAAGTGGCGACTGCTACTAGATTCATATTCGAGAGGGTTGATCAACTGCCATTAACAGGCCTAAATTTACGTGGCATATATTCAGTAGAATAAAGCCCAAAACAAGCAGTTTCTGCTTTCAGCTTCCTGAAACCAATCTGGTTTTATGCTTATTACAGAAAAGCAGAAAGCAGTAATGCACAATTTATCAATTTTCCTGTAAATGAAAGGCACTCCTCTGCGTCTAATTAGCAATTACGGATGTACGATATTTGAAAAATTAGAACCGAGCCGAACAGAGTAAGCAACTTATACTCGAACTCTTCTCGTTGCGCTCATCCATACTAGAAAAACTCGTAAGAAATTATAATAACTTTGGCAATTTTTGACCGATTTTGATATTCCAATAATGGTATACCAAATTTGTCATCTCGATGAGAGCCTTCCATTGATTTAAATTAAAAACCATAGCTCAAACCATTTTAAAGTTGTAACTCAAAGCTGAAAAAATAATTTTAAACATTGAAGTGCAGTCAATTAAGCAACATTTTAATTTTAATTGTTCACCAAATACTCACATTACGGAAGGTACGGAAAATCGGTCAAAGTGTCGGGGCTCAAAAACTGGAACTCAGATCGATACTCAACTCTTCTCTTGCAAACTCGTCTCGACGCTAATTGAAACTCTTTTACTCGCACACCCCTATTAGCAATAAAACTCGAAAACTTGCTACTTGAAATCAAGCTGCTCTCACTCACAGAGATCTCTGGACAAGCACAAAACCAGACTGGTTTCAGTAAGCTAGAATTCAAGTGATCAACTGCCAATAATAGGCCTAAATTTGACTGTCTAACATTCAGCAGAGTGAAGCCCCAAACAAGCAGTAGTTTCTGCTTTTAGCTTGCTGAAACCAGTCCGGTTCTGAGTTTGTTCAATTAGCATCAGCAAGGAGCCTTTGCTCTCATCCAAAGTATTGTCTACTGACGAGCCCAAACAAGGCAAAACAGTCTATAGAGATCTCTGTGGGCGAGAGCAGCTTCATTTTAAGTGATCAACTACCACTAATAGGCCTAACTGTGGGTGTCTTAACATTCAGTAAAATGGACCCCCAAACAATCAGTAGTTTATGCTTTTTTGCTTGCTGAAACCAGTCCGGTTTTGTGCTTATTAAACTTGCTACTTCTATCAAAATTTCTATTGTTTTAAATCGACCTGTAATGACGTTGCCGCATCTGATCACTTACTAACCACTGGACTCGTCAACATCATGCTGCCCATCACACAAAGTATAGGCATGTTTGCACATACTTATGCAGCAATGACTTTGTATCGGCTTGAAATGTGTTACAACATTTCAACTGCAGTGGTAGCTAACATCTTTTGTCTTTAGCAATTATAATTGTCCGCTACCTTGTTTTTGTTTATCGTAGCATTACTTTTCACCATTGATTACAATTATGTTACAATTATCAGGTTCACACGAATGTAAGCCTAATTTAAAGTTAGATGAAAAAGCCAGTAGAGGGTGTTTGCCCAAGCGTTTACAATACCATTCCTAAAATACGAAAATATGACTTTCAGGGCTGTTACTGCAATCGCCATCTTGGCGAGTAGTGCTCAAAACAGTGTTGCCAAATGCACCATTTGGTAAGTGGTGATCAACATTGATGAAGCATTTTAAGGAACCAATTTCGTCACTTTGCCATCTCTCCAGAACCCAGCCAATCGCTCCACACTGAATCAGGCGACACTACACAGCAATCAGCTACACAATTAGGTGTTCAAGCAATGCCAATAACTGTACAATGCAAATTCCCACATCACTCACCCTGAAAGTAAGGAATAACTTTTCCTCCTCTGGAATGCACCTAATAACTTGACATGTGACAACTTGCCCAATGTAAAAATCCTTAGTGGGATCAGTAATGCCAAGCTGTCTATACTCATTAGAACTCACAAGGCCCTACAGAAAAAGAAATACAGTGCACACTGGTTATAAGGAACTTGGTTTATAAAATGCTTTTCTTAACTATTGTAATTCATTAAAACCCAGCCA